>OLKM01000876.1:55000-85000 GCA_900291075.1 Melanogrammus aeglefinus
ACACGCTGCCCTGCGGTGGGGGTGATAGTGGGAACTGGATACAAGACGACTAAATTAGAGCAGAGAGCCTCATCCTCGTCATCCTTCTTCCCCCCCCCCCCATCATTTTATCTTTTCTTTCAGAATGAGGGAGAGGGCAAGGCAGAGGACGCCCGCATGCAGATGCAAAGGAGAGAGAACCAATAGAGAGAACCGTTCCTCTGTCTACACTCTCACATAATATAGCATTGTTTGCTGAAGGGATGCAATATATGTGATGAACTATGACATACTAAACTATACTTTGTTTACAGGATAAGTAATAACGCTGTGAACAAAACCAACATCTCAAACAAAACGTGCAGGAGCAATTGCAAAGGAATGTACGTGAATATTTCAGAGATATTGTCAGGTTACACTAAGAGACTAAACACAAGTTAAAAGTAATAAAAGGGATCTATAGGCATGTAAGGTAATATCCTTGTCTATGGGTAATAAGAAATCGAATGCAGCAATATTTATATATATTCTACAGCAATATTTTTTAATTATTCTGTGCCGTCACAGCTGAATATAATCACTGTTAAAATAACATATGCGCAATAAATGTATCGAGGATTTAAGTTTCCCAATCCCTGATCTAATTCTGATTTACCACTTTTAATTAAAATGGCTTCAGACGGTCACTCTGGCTTGAAAACCTTAAACCCGGCAGGCGCAGTGCAAGATGCCATAAATGTATACAATGTAGCCTAATGGATTTTTTTATTGACTTCTCCCCTGACCCAGTTCTGCCGTCACTCACATATGTCTGCTGTAAGTGATGGGGATTTGAAGAGAGAGACTAGAAGAGAGTATTAACCCTCACTGAGAGAAAAATGCAGACTTTTGACCTCAAATAAATTGCTGTTTCTTATGTATTTCTGCCAGGTGTGTGTGTGTGTGTGTGTGTGTGTGTGTGTGTGTGTGTGTGTGTGTGTGTGTGTGTGTGTGTTGTGTGTTGTGTGTGTGTGTGTTGTGTGTGTGTGTGTGTGTGTGTGTGTGTGTGTGATGTGTGTGTGGGTGTGGGTGTGTGGGTGTGTGTGTGCTTGTTTGTGGCTGTGTGGGTGTCTATTAATGTGTTTGTTGCATGCGTGTGGTGTGTGTGTTATGGTCATTGAATTCCCTTTCTTTCTCTGCTGTTCTATCAATCCAGTGCATGTTCTATATTGTGCAGAACTATAAGGGATTGGCTAGGTTTGTGTGTTTATAAAGCCCACTGGGCACATGTATTTGTTGGCCTGGCCATGTTGCCAACAAAAGTCACACAAATGTAAATCAAACGTATGTGAAATTATGTCAATTCCACATACATCCCATATTTTATGAAAATAAGAAAAATTACAATTTCGGGCCCCATCATTCTATAGGGTGCCTTAGCACCAATATACGACTAATTCAGGGGTCGACCACATTTATTTGCCCTGTAACCCCATTTTAAGAAACGTATTTCCTTATTTTTGCCATTTTGGCCACTTGACCAGGCACAAGTCAAGTGACGGCAGGAAAACTCCAGTGTAAATAATCTCAACCTTATATATAAAATGTAGCCTACTTTGAATTAGAATTCAAGCATCTTCGTCGGTCAACAAACCGACGTTGAAATATACAATATCACTTTTAGTGAAGGGGAGAGAATAGAAAGAGAGTTTCACATATGTGACATGATAGAATAATAGTTTTTCATGTCAAATTATTAGTTGTCTGTCTTGCCTGAGCAAATCTCTTGCCTGAGATGAGCGATTTATCTTGGAGCCCCTGCACAATTGTAAACAGCGACGAGTACAACGTCATCAGTATGCGACCTTGTAAGAAAGGCGGAGGGAAAGCCGATTTCAGGATTAAACAGTAGGATTACAGCTAAAAGCACATTGCTTGGGGCTTTAAATACTGGATCTTCAATCTAACATCCGCGAAATATGTCTAAAAGAAATTCGAGAAAATGTAATCGGCTAATATAAGTGAACTAGCATGTAATTAGGCGGATCGCTAGCACTTGACAACAACAACACTACGACACAACAACCCTGGTTCCCTTGACAACGGTGCGGAAGCTCCACAATTCCAATATAGAGATAACGTTACAATACATTTACTCATTGGCATTCTTTGAGACACAAGTTTTCGAGTTTATAAAAGGCTAAACACACATTACGGTCAGACTCAAAAAAATGTCTTCAGGTACCGAGATGAACGCCGAATCGAGTAAGTGGCTGGACGCTCATTACGATCCGGTGGCGAATCTCTACACATTCTCATCATGCATCGACCTTGCGGACCTAAACGGGGACGGAGAGAACAGACTGGTGATCGGAGATCTGGGCACGGGCTCCTCCAACATGAAGCTGAAGGTGTACCGCGGAACAGCGCTGATGAATGAGAGCACGCTACTGGATCTGCCCACTGGCTTGGTGTCATTTCTCATGGACCTGCACGAACCTCGTATCCCTGCTATTGCTGTGGCCTCTGGTCCTTTTATCTATGTGTACAAGAACCTCAGACCCTACTTCAAATTCACACTACCAAGCCTTGAGATCAATGCTCTGGAACAGGTGCGTGACTACACACTACACCTATTGGGTAACCTCTAATCTGGTTTGTGTTCAATCATTTCTTGTACTTGTGTTGGGTTCCCTGGTTTAACCCATTATATTGCTGTTTTGCAGAGAAAACGCCCTGAATAACATTTTACTCTTTAACTGTCTCTCATTGCATGTCAACATCCCACGTTCCTTTCAACTCCGACCTCCGCCGCCTGCAGGACGTGTGGCAGCAGGCGAGGGAGGGGCAGATCGATCCGCTGGCGTTGAAGGAGCTGCTGGAGGGCATACGCAACACGGCCGACGTCCCGCTCTCGGTGCGCTCCCTGAGGTACCTGGGCCTGGAGACCCAGGACATGGAGGAGTTTGTGAGCCTGCACAAGCAGCAACCCATACGGAGACAGGTAATGACAATAGCATTATGTATTCGCTCTATTGAGTGAACAGATCAGGGTTCGAAGCCCGATCCCTTTAGATACAACAAGCTGTTTTTATGGACTTAATTGAAACTTATTCTCTTCACATTTTAGCCAAAAGACTGCAACAAGTCATACTGTTTTCTGGGTGTCAGTAAAGTGGTGGTTTAAAAACTTTCAGTGCATTGCAGGAACTGGAACCATGGGAAGAAGTACAATTGAAAGTACCTCTTGTGTGTGTGTGTGTGTCTGTGTTGTATGTGTGTGTGCAGACTGTGATCACGTGCATCGGGACGCTGAAGAAGAGCTCGGCGGACGAGGACGGGGTCAGCTGTCTGGTAATCGGCACGGAGAGCAACGACGTGTACATCCTGGACCCCGAGGCCTTCACCATCCTCTCTAAGGTAGGCGCTCTGGGTCTGTGGGAGGTATGGGTCTGCCTAGGGTCTGTGTCTGTTGGGGGTCTGGGTCTGTTGGGGGTCTGTCTGAGGTCTGGGACTGTTGGGGGTCTGGGTCTGCCTAGGGTCTGTGTCTTTGGGGGTCTGGGTCTGTTGGGGGTCTGTCTGAGGTCTGGGACTGCTGGGGGTCTGGGTCTCTCTGGGGTCTGGGTCTCTCTGGGGTCTGGTATATTTTCCCATTCCCCTTTCAGTCGCATATTGGATTGTCCTGTGCTTCTTGGCCGCTAAAGAGCCTTTTTAGAAATAGCTGTATTCTCTTGCTTGTGTATTGCTCTCCAGCTGTCGCTGCCCAGCGCTCCCACCATGATGGACGTGACGGGCCAGTTTGACGTAGGAGTTCCGCATCACGGTGGCCTGCCGCAATGGAAACATCTACATCCTCCGCAGGTAAACCCTTCACTTTATCACTCACAAACCCCTGTGTAGGCACATGTAAAGATTTATCATGGCAGAGGAGAGAGACAAATCGATACATAGGTACTGGAAGGCAGACGTTTATTAGTCCGATTCACCCCGTGTCATTGGTAATGTGCCATAATAATGACATTATGCTGTGAGTTCAGTACTGTATTTACTTTTATATTTTATCCACGCTCCTTGTTAAGTGTTCTTCAGCAGAACATAATCCCATATGTGATTATATTCGCTCTCTCATAATGACCATCATAAAGTACAGTACATACAAAACTTAAGTACAATATTATTGCTGTTTTATCGTCTGACTGGGGTACGTAAATCCAGTTTGAAAGGCGCTTTGTAACTACCACCAAAGGCTTTTGATGGTATATGGCCTGCATTTATACAGCGCTTATCTTACCAGTGAGGCCACTCGCAGCACTATTACAATTTTAAAAGCACTGTGTGCACGTGGGAATTATGCAGGTTGCTAGTTCGCACAATAAAAATATGCAAACTACAGAATGCAGCAAAGTCTGCCCTCAGGGCTCTCTGCCAGAAAGTGAAAGGATGGGATCAACGAGTTCATCTGCAGCCCTTCAGGCTTGCGGTCAGGGTCCCCCCTGACCCGTAGCTAAGAGGAGCTGGGCAGCGTACCAGCAGCATTCCAGACGATGGCTCTGCGCTCACCTTGAGGTTCCCTCCCCTCTGCAGGGAATCATCCAAACCGAAGTACTGCATCGAGCTGTCCTCCCACCCCGTGGGGCTGGTGAGGGTCGGCAAGAACGTGGTGGTGGGCTGTGCCGAAGAACGACTACACGGGTTCACTCAGAAGGTAACGGCACTTTGGATGGCACTGAGCAGAAAAACTGCATTCTGTACTTATTTTTAGTATTAATGCAAAGCTTTGTTTACTCAACATGTTAGTGTAATCCAGAGTTTGTTGTGGAGTGCGGAGCGACCAGCCAAGCGTCACGTCAACATTTAACAAACAATTAGTTTCTCTAATCACAAGCTTAGCATGCTGACCACACAGCGTACACACACACAGAGAGACAGCGTAAGCGTGTGTCACCCAGCGGCTGATGGTTGTAACCAGAGACTGTCTCCTCCTCCTCCTCCTCCTCCTCCTCCTCCTCCTCCTCCTCCTCCTCTCCTCCTCTCCTCCTCCTCTCCTCTCCTCCTCCTCCTCCTCCTCCTCTTCTCCTCGCTCCAGGGCAAGAAGCTGTGGACGGCCCAGCTCCCGGCCCCCATCACCACCATGGCCACCATGGACCTCCCCACCCGGGGCTTCCAGGCCGTGCTGGTGGGCCTGGCCAACTGCGAGGTGCACCTCTACCGCGACAAGAACCTGGTCAGCACCATCAAGAGTCCCCGACGTGGTCACCGGCCTGCGCTTCGGCCGCTACGGCCGCGAAGACGGGGCGCTGGTCATGACCACCAAGGGTGGCGGCCTGGCGGTGAAGATCCTGAAGCGCACGGCGGCGTTCGACGAGCGCGACGCGGCCCCGGGCCCGCCCCCGGCCCAGAGCGTGCGGCTCAACGTGCCCAAGAAGACCAAGCTGTACGTGGACCAGACGCTGCGGGAGCGCGAGCACGCCACCGCCATGCACCGCGCCTTCCAGATGGACCTGAGCCGCGTGCGTCTGGCGGCGGCCCAGGCCTACGTCAGGGCCCTGGAGGCCAGCCTGACGCCCATGTCGGCCAACCCGGCGGCGCCGCTCAAGCTGAACGCCGTGGTGCAGGGGCTGGGCCCGGCGTTCAAGCTCACGCTCAACGTGCAGAACACGGCCGCCAGCCGGCCCATCCTGAACCTGACGGTGAGCTTCCTGTACGACGGCGGGCTGTACAGCATGCGGACGCCCTACTTCCGGATCCCGCTGCTGGTGCCGGGCCTGGTGTACCCCTTCGAGACGCTGGTGGAGTGCACCAGCGACAAGGGCATCTCGGACGTCATCAAGGTGTTTGTCCTGCACGACGGGAAGACGGCGCCGCTGCTGACCGCGCACATCAACATGCCCGTTAGCGAGGGGCTGGCGCTGGAGTGAGCGCACACACACGCACTCACGCACGCACACACACCTGCCAGCCAGCCCACCTGGTCGATGCTTATGGGTATTAGGTATTCCAGCACCTCCAAGGATCAGGGCCGTCTGATACTCACATTGCCGTGACTTGACGCCCCTGATTTGATGTCCTCATGATGGCTTTAAAGTGCTGCATAACGCGTAGATGTTTAACGTCAAATCAATACATTTTGTTAATAATTGTCAAACGTGATTCACACCATACACATTTGGACAACACATAACATTTCAGTAATGTTGAATACACTATATTCATTATTTCTTATTTATTTGGTTCGGTTGCTTTTTTCTATTCTAAAAATTGACAAGCCAGACTTTGGAAAGGTCCTTATTTGCACCATTGAGGGCTTACGGTTGAATGTAATGCTCCCTGATGAACCCCTACTCTTCCAAAATCACTGTGAAACCGTATGTAAAGTTACTATATAGAAGCAGAAAATATAATTATCTTAATCTTATTACATTTTAATAATATCATAACTTTGAGAATAGGAAGGTTTTATCAATATGAAAGAAGTTTTGTTTTTTTTTAGAATCAACATTTGTATGTGATGGATCTAGTCTTTTTGAAAAATCCATAAATAGGTGATGTATTGTTATTCTATGTGTCAATATACGGTATATTAGGTTAACGAAAATTATTCATTCCGTTTGTTGTGTTGAAGCGCACAACCAAAGTATAATAAAGTTTGTTTTGCGACCAAAAACTCAGGGAATAAATACTGCTATTGAAAAGTTAAATAAAATAAATCTATTTAAACGCATTCCGAGAGTCTGTTTGAAAATGATATTCAGACCTGTTTTTGCAACTTTCTCCTTTTCTAAGGGCGCCCTCACACTAGGCAATCTCTCAACTCGTGGCAATAACACGTGGGCGAGAATCACAGCGAGTAGCCTGGTTGGTAAAGCTTAACATGAGCTATTTGGTGATGAATGATAAACTATCATTTTTCATTACATACAAAATAAAGTGTTTTACTCATGAGAGTACCATGATTGCTAACCCTACCGCAAGCTGTAAGCTGGTTAGCCAATAGCAGAGCTGCTCTTCCACCTGCGTTCTGGTGCCTGTCAACAGTGGAACCTCTATATATCTATTAGGACCAATCAACAGTGACGACAGAATGAGAGGATCGTGGTGGTGGTGGCGGCGGAGCAGCGGCCTGACGCCTCCGAGGAGGAGAGTGGATGAGCCACGTGCTGCAGGTGGCCCCGCCCGTCTTTATCTATAACACGTAACACATGGTCTTTAAAACACTTTGGTACACACGGCATGGTCTCAATACACTTTAATACACACAACACAGCCCTTAATACAATTAAATACACATAACATGGTCCTTAATACTTTAATAAAAACAACATGGTCCTCAATACACTTTAATAAACACATGCTCTTTAATACACACGTGCTCTTTAATACACATTGATACACACAGCATGATCTTAAATACACATTTATACACACAACATGCTCTTTAATGCACACATGCTCTTTAATTCACACAACATGCTTTTTAATACACACAACGTGCTCTTTAATACACACATCAAGTTGATTGCAGCATACTGATCTTTAATACACCTCTGTATTAAAGATCACACCACATCTGTTTCACAGCTTCACCCCACACAACTCTGCTTCATTAATGGCACGTCATATTCGTGCACTATTCAACATGGTATATTTTTACATTATATATTGTGTGATTATATCTCAACACTGGCCTGGGAACGCCTCGGGATCCCCCCGTCAGAGCTGGTCAATGTCGGCTCGGGAAAGGGAAGTCTGGGGCCCCCTGCTTGAGCTGCTGCCCCCGCGACCCGACCCCGGATAAGCGGTTGAAGATGAGAAGATGAGAGATATTGTGTTAAAAGCTATATACAACATACATTTTACATCATTTGAAATGCGATAAATAAATATCTAATATAATATAAATATATATGATAAACTACCGTTCAAAAGTTTGGGGTCATTTAGAAATCTCATTAGCTTCCTGGCCGACCAGCTGGACCCCATCGACGAGGCGTGGGGGCAGTGCGGCGCCACCGGTAGAGGCCGGCGCTCCTTCATGAAGTCCAGCATTGCAGGAGGACGAGGTTAGTAGGGCTGCGTTATATTCTTTACTATAGTCCCATGATTTTAGCAAATAAAATGCAATACAAGTTGCAGCAATGCATTCATTACCATAACCATTATATAAGGATAAAGATAGATTATATATATTTATACATAGGAATCATTGTTTACAACACTTTATTTCTTCTTCTTGTTAACCTCGTCCCACTTGGTTTGTCAGATATGTTGATTTGCATGTGCTGTATGATTCAGATTTGTACTAGGTTGTACCAGACCCCCTCCCCCCCATAATATCTAATGAATATGTAATATGTAAGATAACTTTTATTTTATATTTGAAATCCACCTTGAAGATAGGTTTCAGGCCTGCTGTAAGAATGTACAGAAAGTGTCAATTAGGATCAATGGACACTCCTGGTGGGTTCATAACAAAGACTGGATCTGGTGAATCATGAACTGCCTGCTCACACAACTGCAGACTTGGTTGGAGTGTTTTTCGAGTGAATGACCTTTGGGCTGCTTCCTGTTGCTTCAGTCAAATAAAGAAGAGCCCACGCAGACTCTGGGATGCTTCTGCTCCGCGAGGACTTACTCCTCATTGGACAATGAGAAGATGTAATTGTCTGGTGTGTGGTTGGTTATCATTATTCTCATACCATAATTTCTTATTAAAAGAAAACGTATTACTGAGGCGGTCATCATGTAGCCAACTGACCGATTATGTCTGTCCACCGAAATTAGTTTATGGAGTCCTATTCTGCTTGATCCCCACATCGGTGCTTGCAGCTATATTTATTATTACTATTTTGACTTACACAGCCTAAAACGCTCGCACGCTTTTTAAGAAACTTACTACAGCTGTAGAGGCTGACTCAAGATCAACAGAGAGCAAATATTACACTGATTGGCCCAAAGGTTGCGCTATAGTAACAGCCAAAAATGCAAACATATCCTCATGGTGAACAAATATGCCTCAAGAATTTATGACTTTATTTAGATAGATTTACGACGATCTTGAACTTTTTTTAAAAACACCCAATTCCCTAAGGAACCTAGGTTTTTTGACTTAGACAAAAATCCTTTAGCACATATCATCTATGGACCAATGTCTGCAATCTGACATAAAGCAAAGTCTGTACAATGAATGTCCTCTGCCACTGTGTCCTCCTAGTCCTCCTATAGTCCTCCTCCTAATCCCTCTAGTCCTCCTGGTCCCCCAGGTCCTTCTAGTCCCTCTAGTCCTCCTAGTCCCCCTGGTCCTCCTAGTCCCTCTAGTCCCCCTGGTCACATTACTCCTTCTACTCCTCCTGGTCCCCCTGGTCCTGCTAGTCCTACTAGTCCTCCTACTCCCCCTGGTCCTCCTAGTCCCCCATGTCCTCCTACTCCCCCTGGTCCTCCTAGTCCTCCTGGTCCCCCTGGTCCTCCTAGTCCTAGTCCCCCTGCCTACCTGTTCCCCCTGGTCCTCCTAGTCCCCCTACTCCCCCTGGTCCTCCTAGTCCCCCTACTCCCCCTGGTCCTCCTAGTCCTCCTGGTCCTCCTAGCCCCCTTAGATTAGATTAGATTCATTTATTGTCCTTGTTCGACAGAGTTAACAACGAAATTATGTTTAGAGCATCACCACCACCACCACTGGCATACAAGTACCTGATAGCATACATTACACACTATAAAGATAGATCTCCCATATGCTATGGTATATAATGGATGGAACGGTATCTTCGTCCAGAGGGCAGTTGCTGGAAGGGATGGTTGCGCTGGGAGGAACTGGTCCTGTAGGATGTGGTTCACCCCTGGCGTAGGCAGCGGGAGGTGAAGACTGTGGAGATCTCTGGGAGGCTTGTCCCAATGATCCTCCCCCGCAGCCTTGACCGCTCTGTGGAGGGCCTCCTTTTCTGCCCTGGGGCAGCTGGAGAACCACACCAGTAGTCTGTGAGCACGCTCTCTCTACTGCGCAGTGGTAGAAGTTGACCATCAGTCCCTGTGGAAGTTTTGCCCTTTTAAGTTAGACGGTAGAAGAGGCGTTGTTGTGTCTTACCCACGGCAGAGGTGATGTTGGTCCTCCAGGACAGATCGTCGGCCACAGCCACGCCCAGAACCTTGAAGTTGGACACCCTCATATTAGGAGTGGAGAGTGGCTGAGGTGTCTTGGTGGTGATGAGAACCAGGTTGTGATCACCACACCACTCTACCAGTCTCTCGGCCTCCCTCCTGGGCCGGCAGCGCCACACCCCGCTGGACCCGCCCCCCGAGGGCCTGGACCCGCCCCCCGAGGGCCTGGACCCGCCCCCCGAGGGCCTGGACCCGCCCCCCCGAGGGCCTGAACTGCTGCTGCCACACCTTAGTGCTCTCCTTTTCTATACGGCTGTATGTGCGCCGCAGTTCTAATAACTGATTCATCTGATTAAGCAAAGAAGTGCAAAGAGGTCCCTGCGGGGGTACAGGGCAACTTTGCCTATGGCGACTAGTGCGCCCCTAGACTGCCAAAGACAAAAACTTTAGCCTAACTTTGGTTTTACTTCATTCATAACTTACCCATGTGATGTTTCATTATTAAGTTAAATATTATTAGTCCAGTAATGCTGTTGGAATATTAATAATGTATTCTTCTATTCAAGTGATCTTTTCATAGTTGTATAGTATGCAAGCAATGAAGCCTGGCTAAAAAGGGCTTCCCTTGAGCTGGGTGTGTTAACCATATAATCTAAATATAGTATTCTTCAAACGGAAATTCCCGAAGTTCAAAGAACTGAAGACATGAACTCACGAGTACCATTGGCTCTAGATCTTAGGTGTGGTGAGATCGGGATTACATCAGCCCACTTCCTGTACGCATGGAACATCCAAGGACCCGAAATTAAAACCGACTGACTCATTGTTTGTCTGTTTGGGGAAGTTGGGATAAAAATCTGTTCAAAAGGTGTTCAGTTCTGCTTCTCCCAACGATCATCACTAATCTCACACAAAAACCGTTCTGTGTCCATTATCCCCAGGAAAGAAGAGATTTTCTTCATCATGTATTACAACTTTTTATTTAAAAAAAAAAGAGAATGCTGAAAACCCCTAAACAAAAAACAAACAATATATTGCCAATGTGTGTCATAGCATATATCATAGTAGGTACAGTTCAGTTTTTTATTTCAAGTAACACCTTGGGATTCCTTTATCAAACAATCAACAGAGAGACTAACCTCTCTGTCTATGTGAGATGGTAAACGTGCCCTCGTTGACAGACTGCACACTGCCAAACTCACAACCAACTCAATGAACTTTAGGACCCCCAAAGAACAGAGCAGAATAGAACACAGACAAACAAAGAGGTTCTTCATCTGTTGAGTTGCTTGATTTCAATCCATCATAAAGTTCAGTCTTGACCACTTTTTGAACACGCTGAGACGATTTGTGAGTTGAACAATTAAACAGATTTCCTTTCTTCCAAACTACGTCTGAGAGACCTTTTTCAGAAGATTAAAGACTAATTTCTACTCCAAGACATGTTGCCTCATATCCAACCCCGTCACAATTACCACGGTGGGGCGGTGTGGTACAAAAACATGCATACACATACATATATATGTATGTATGTATGTACGTACGTATGTATATATATATATATACACACACACACACACACACACATGAATGAAAAATGTATGAAAAAACGTTTTAACTGTAGGACCAGCCTTTATATATTTTATTTTATTCATTTTGTTCCGCAGTAAGGTCTATACAATTACAACCTTTAGGAAATGTGCTTTATAAAACAGTAGTGTATGACGCCGGGAACTTTGGTTCAAATCCAAATACACAGACAGAGATTTGTTTAAGACAGCCATATTGTTTTCCTTGTAAACCCACACAGTGGAAAAAATGAAGAATTGTCATACAGTAGTCTCAAACATAATCGCACTTACAAAAAATTGACTAGTATAAAAGTCTTGACTTTGAATATCCCTCTATTTCCATTACTCCCTAAAACTAAACTTGAGAATACACAAAAAAGCTTTTTGTGTTTGTGTAGTGTTTGTGTTATGTGTGGAATTTTAAAATAAAAGTGTTGTATGGCAGTTCGAATTTGGCAGGTTTGCACTTAAAAAGTTAAATAAAGTTAACTTTATTATTTGCTTTTGTAACATTTAGAAAAAAAAAGAACATGGATCAATGTTGCCTCTGGCTTGCTGATCTTACATCAAAAACCCCTATCAAGAAAAGGAATATAAATAAAAAAGCATAGTGGTAAAACAGCATAGCAGCTAAATGATAGGACAGATATAAAGCCTTCCACTATAAAGGGATATACTTGGGTAAAAAATTATTACAAATCAAATCATCAACAATAATAAACAGTTACAAACAAGTCATAAGGAACAAAATCCGAAATAATTATTTGGACGGCTAAACTTTGCATAACAAAAAATCGTAACCAGACTCCATAGAACCAAACTACATCACTTTAGACACAGACAATAGCCTATAAATAAATGTTTGATTTATTTCTCGGTTTTAACTGCTTTACTAATGTGTCCGTCAGTAATAGCTGTTTTGAACCCCGTACAGTTACGGTTTGCTGAAGATATTTATATATATGTATAGATATAGTTATGTTAATAATATATAATATAATTACTAGTAACTTTTGACGGCAGTATATTTGAACAAAGCAATTCACTTGTAAAATACAAATTCCACGTAAAAAAATATGACTAATTATTGCTAGAACTGGTTCTTTGGGAGAGCTACACCTCTGTAAGTCAAACGTGGTGTAAGCTGTCTGAAATGTGGGGGATGTTGTTTATTTGTATGTTGTTTCTAGGCGACCGCATAACCAGAAACTATTGAACAAGGAACTAGCTTCAATGTTGAGATTGCACAAATGGCACCTCTCAACCCTTTTTTACATTTCTAACTCCCTCAGAATCCTGAATGAGAAACATCTGATAAACTAAACCGCTTATTCAGGAGTTTGGGATATGGTTGTGCTTCAATTGTCGAAACTGAACAAGATTGGACACTATTTAATGTAATATATCTTTCAGGCCACGAACGTTACCATGAGGGTGGCCGGCGTGTATGACCCATCAGTTGCGTCGGGAATGACACACTCAATGTGTTCCGTCTGCACGGCTTCTAGGGTTGGGAGGGGGGTTTCAAAAGTGGTACGACCCAGGCATGGCAGGGTACAGGTAAACAGGATCATGCCACCCAGGAGCACGCACCCCCCGCTGAAGTAGAATGCAATGTCAAAGGAGAGGGTCAGGTCGTAGAAGCAACCTAGAAAAGAGAGAGAGAAAGCATGAGCGTGAGAGAGACAAAATCACACAGATAGCTAAGGTCAATATTATCCCGGGTTAACATTAAATCATTTAACATAGCTCGATAACACAATATTATTGTGTTTTACTGTCATCAATAATACATACAAAGTAACATATAAAATCCTAACACGTAACAAACAAGCTTTAGGAAAAGAACACATTCAAACCATACCGTCTATTTCCCTCTGGGGAATGACCGTCGTCATTGTCAACAAATGAGTGAGCTAAATGGTCCATGGCCTACCTACGACTGGAGGCCCCAGGGTGATGCCCAGGCCTCCGAAGAACATGAGGACGCCGTGGGCTTCAGAGAGCTTCTCCTCGCCCACTATCTCGTTGGTGATATACGGGGTCAGCGACCAGTTGCCGCCCAGGAAGCCCATCCACACAGCCAGGATCTGCAGCCCCAGGTAGAACCTGCGCGCAGAGGTCAAGAGGTCACTCAGCATTCTGAGCATGCATTCTTTGCATGCTGATAATGTATACCTGCAAACTCATTTGGGTTGAAAAGGGTGACAAACTAAACTGTTGTTGAAAAGGGGGCATTCACTCGAGTTTAAATATTTCAACTTTGATGCGAATTTCGCGCGATGACAGCCAATCAGCGTTCAACTGCGTGGCCACTGAGTGGGCATCCCCTCCCAGCCAAATTTTGCTATTTTAACATGTAAATTAAGCTTCAGCCGACTCAGAGCTACTTTGTCTTTTGCCAGCTCTTGGGCCAGGTTCACCATCACTGGTGTAAAGGAAAACGGAAGGGAATGCTCGGCCATAGTAGAGAGAACCATTGCCTAGGCAAAGAAAGCATTATTAGATCAGTATAACTTTTGCTAATACCTTGCCCTGCCATTTATTATAACCCTGTGACCATGGCTTTGGCTAGTATTCATAAATTGCCATTGCTACTGTAAAGCTTTTAGTGCTAGCCTAGTGTGTTTTCAATACATTTAATCTAAACTAACTCTAAACTGACTCACACCATGTACAATTTGTCCTGGTAATGTAGCCTACTGCTATGGCATGAGCCTACTATGAAAAAAGTGAAATAATAGTTATCTTTTTTTTACATAGTAAACTACAAGTCTATTTAATATATACACACCTCTGCATTTGCAACAAGCTGGAATATAGGTACAGGCACCCTAACTCGATCCTCATTGCTTCAGGCCCATTGGAAGCACTTTGTGTTGGGCTTGGACCAAGATGAGTGACTGTTGTTAATATAGTGCACACTTTTTGCCGGTGCACCTCTGTTTTGGCCATCATTTATTTCCTTAGCGCAAAGGCTGCACTTGGAATAGCCCGCTTTGTCGATTTTTTTTAAAATATTGTGACAGCGGGAAGCTGTCACAATAGCTTTAGCCAAGCATAGCTCCAACTGCACTTAAGCCCTGATTTAAGATGGACTACATACAATGCTTCATCCGCTTTAAACTCTCTCATTCTGAAAAGATAATCATCAGAATATTTAGCGTTTGGGTCAGCGCTCATTTTTTATCATAAATGTTAAACCCAAATGCATCCGTCCAGGTTCCTACTGTGCGTTCCCACCAAACGCTACGGGGCGATAAGATCCCATACAAAGTGAACGTAGAGACGCGTATCGGGCAAATTTTTCGTTGAGAGAAAACCAGCGACAAGTTTTGATTTGTCACGCCACACTTTCGCCGTGCACAGGCGAGGATTTGTGCCACGACAAATTCACTCGAGTTGAAATATTTCAACTTTGATGCGAATTTCGCGTGATGACAGCCAATCAGCGTTCAACAGCGTGGCCACTGAGTGACATGTGTAACGTAACAGCCAATCAGCGTTCAACCGGCCAACTCAGTGTAGTGCAGTCCGGGGTGAACTGCAGCATGGAGGAGAAAGTGATTGTTGTCGTTTGCGACTCCCGAAGCTCTATACATATAATATATTTGTATATATATCACGGCCAAAAGCTCTGTGCGCCTCCGGATGGCCGTAGCGCAGGGAGCTCTCGTAGGGATTGGGCTTCTCGGGGTTTGTTTACCGGCGTTGCTATGGCTTCCGGTGTTGGAGCGCGCGTACACAAAAAGCTCGCCCACGAGCTGCTGTGCTCGTACCAAATTTTTTTCATTCAAAATGAAAAGTCTCTCACAAAAATATTTTTCATTGATAGAAATCTACAATACAACATCTTCCGATAAAACTCGCTAAAAAAAGTCAGTTTTGAACCTTAGCTCTCTCCAAAGTGCCTCTGGTACGAGCACAGACGCTCGTGGGCGGGCTTTTTGTGTACGCGCGCTCCTTCGCCGCGCGCTCCTTCGCCCTTCGGGTAATTTCAGACGGGGGCGGGGACTAGGGGAAACACATCTTGACGGGGAAACAGATTTCGACACAACACCGGTCTTGTGTGTTCCAACGGTTTATTAGGTAGGCCCATCTAATAAATCTCTACTTCATTCACTGCCTCTTACGTGGTCATTCAAATATTAAGAATAGACTGCGTCACGTCTCTCCCTCTTCCACAAAAGACATGCAATGGTGGTTATCTTGTTGTGGCGCGACAAATTAGACAAAACTTGCACAGCGACAGATCAGATCTACACGATTCACGTAAAAGACCTATTTTGAGTTGAAAACGGCGAATTTCGCCGAAAGGTGACTAGTTTGCAGGTAAAGGTATTCTAAGAATAGAGCTCCTCTGAAAATCCCAGGTTGCGTCGCCATTATTGGCATGTCAATGCTGTGCCACTAATGTGTGGACAGGAAGTATACGGAAGGTATAAAGAACGATGTCATCGTTTACGAGTGGACAATCGTGTGGATGGTGGCTTTGGACCACCTACCATTCATTAGCATCCACATTTACTAACAATAAGCATGAATTTAAAATAAAAGCAGATTTTTTTTTCCAGATTATTATCAAGTTGAGGTTACTATCGGAAAAAAGAAAGTAGGAAACAAACAAACATCAAAAAACAACCAAGCTACCAGACCGGTCACTGTGCTTACTTGGTGAAGGGTATGAGCAGCAGGCCGAGCCCGCTGCCCACCATGGTGAAGATGAAGAGGGGGATGCTGTGGACGAAGGGCAGGTCCACCATCGCTCCCAGGCCCAGCTTGCCAAAGCCGCTGGCGATGGCGACCAGCGACACCAGCGGCAAGGTGGCGGTGCCCTCCTCTATGAGCCCCTGGCTCCGGGCTACGTCCTCCATGAAGAGCAGGGTGGGGAAGGCACCTATGGAGTGGGGGGGAGAGCAGTTTAGCGAGCCACGATGACTGATAGCGCCTGGCAGCTGTGGGGGGTGGGGGGGAGGAAAGCAGTTAGAATTTGTTTTTGTTTGTTTACTGTTGTCGGTTATTTAGTGGCTTCTATTGACACTCCGGGCAGTATCTGGATGACCGTTCCATGACCCGGTAGGTTTAAGGAAGTCAGTATAGACACAGTATGGTTTTTGGACCGGGATGGGTCCCTCCATATTTTGATTTTGGCTGAATTACCTTCACCGCCTGTCAAGGTGCCTTACAAAATACAGAACGTAACGTCACACGATCAAGGTTTTGTTCCTGTCCCCGTGTCTGTTCACATGTGGGGGGTGGGGGTGTGGTTGTGGTTTGCTGGTTCACCGGGTGGCAGCTGAAGCATGCAAGTGTGACGACGACCAGCTGCCACCTTGCTCTCAGTTACGCACTACAACAACGCCTGGGAGTGTCTGTGACCTCAATATAATTCACCACAAATGAAAACGGCCAAACAGAAACATTTATGCACAAAAATATATGAAATATATTTGATTTGTAAATGGTTTGTCACTGCGGGAAAACATATAAAATGTTGGATAAGACTTACCAAGAGCGAAGAGGAAGAAGGAGACACACAGGGCCATGAAGACTCGGTTCTGGAACACCGCCGATGTAGAGGACATGCATCTAGAGAGAGAGAGACATAAATAGAGAGATATGAAGAGAGATTGAGGAGGGCGAGCGAAGTGCCAAAGGAAACCAATGTCGGGACCGATGACTCATTTCATAGAACACAGAGAGGGCGAACTGAAAAAGTGACCTGTGCCACACTGTGAGGTCACCGGGTTAAACGTGCTCCTTGTTGTTATTTGCTGAGGGGAGGGAGCTTTGTACGCGTGGCGGGATCATGTGTCACATGAACTGAATGTCGGCCTGACACATACCTTGAATAATCCCTCAGCCTGCTCTTTATTGGCTGGACCAGGTCCGCAAAGTCGCGAGCCCTCCTCCTCTGGAACGGCTCCTTCGTCTCCAGGGTGAGCATCACGGCGTCCTTGGTCAGCAGAGGCTTCTGATTGGCCGGGGCCTCGTCCGGGCCTGGCTTCTCCGACAGCCTCGCGGCCTTCTCCAGGAGGGCCGCGCGCTGCTTGAGGTAGTACTTGGGCGGGGTCAGGGGTCGCATGGGGCCGGCGCAGGCGATGATGTTGAGGGACACGGCGCCCACGATGAGCAGGCAGCCGCTGACGCCCAGCAGCTCAATCAGCTTGGTCTGCAGCGTGGCGTAGAGGAAGCCGCCCATGCTGGAACCTAGCCCACGAGACATTGGCGCATGCACCGTTGATTGACACGCCAAATAAGCCAATCCACTTTGGTCTGAGTATCGGTAAAAGGCGATGGATTTATTCAATACAAACACATCTGAACCCTACTTTTTAGGTCAAGTCAAAGTCAAACTGAACTTTATTGTCAGACTGACCGTGCAGCAAGTTACATAGAGGACCGAAATTGTGTTTTGCAATTCTCCAAATGTGCTATTAATATATTTACCAACATATTACATGTAACATAATAACATAATAGTGCAAAAAGACAACAAATAAACACAACATATACAGACAGACAGTACATAGTATAATAGTCACAGTGTTTGGAGGTAGTTGTTGAGGACCAAATAAAGGTGCAACATAGTAAAGTACAAAACTGCTGAATAGCAGCATGGAGTTACAGTTATACGTTATTGTGCATATAAGTTATCGTGCATATGAAGGGGATAATACAGAATGCTCATGGAATGGTCTTGAGTGAGTTGGGGTGTGATGGCTTGTGGGAAAAAGCTGAGAATGCAATCTAATTTGAATAGCCCCTCAGCAGAGTGACTGCCTCAGGGGCTTCACATGCCCACATGGTACGAAACCCCCTTACCCCTAAGGAAAAACTCCCCCAATAAAAAACCTTTAGGAAGGAATGATTATTTCTAAATGGATCACGTGGCAACACTTTGAGTGACTTGATGTTGTTTGTTCGACAGTGGTACTGCAGTATGGACATATCTACCTGTGCCCACAATTCCCAGCGCAAGGCCCTTCTTCTTGTCAAAGTACAGGCAGGTAATGGTGAGCGTGGCTGCGTACACCAGTCCGCACATCCCACACCTTGGGGACAGAGAGAGGGAGATAGGGAGATATCCAAAAATGTTAAAAAATTACCACCAGGACAAAATAACTGTTAGCTAATGTCAATATAGAGAGAGAGATGAAGGGAGGGTGAGTGAGTACATGAGTGAGTGAGTGAGTGAGTGAGTGAGTGAGTGAGTGAGTGAGTACATGAGTGAGTGAGTGAGTACATGAGTGAGTGAGTGAGTGAGTGAGTACATGAGTGAGTGAGTGAGTACATGAGTGAGTGAGTGAGTACATGAGTGAGTGAGTACATGAGTGAGTGAGAGACAAGCTCTCCGGCATTAGCTCGGGGCAGACACATTGGCACCAGTATGACGTCTACAGTGTTTAGAGGGACAGTGAGTACAGATGTAGTGTTGCTCATGGACTACTCAAAACAGAGATATGAGCAGTAAGATGAGCCACCAACGAGGAATAGCAGAGAGAAAAGGAGAGAAAGAAAGAAAGAAGGAAAGAAGGCAAGAAAAAATTACTTAATCCTTAGTATCAAGCATTTTACTGTTTTTTCAAGGGCACTATGTATTTGATCACCGTGTCTCTCATCCTAGAATAACAAGTCACCATGACCATGGTTTATAAACCGAACAAATGGACAGATAGCTAAATATATCTTTGGCGGAGGAATAGAGGGGATGCCTTTCCGTTCAGCCGTTTAACAAGAGATCAGTCTAGCGGTTAAAGAATTCGTTCCATACTTAGCCGACTGACCCACATCTGATCCAGAGGAATATTTGTATGGCCGGGTCACATGACACACGCTTCCTGCTCCAATCAAGAGGGCTCATTCATTATGAGTCAGCGCTTCCAAAATGTACCGACTGAGTCATCGAAACTGGTGGGATTGTGTGTGAGTGAACATGTTCATTTCTGTTTACAGTCTTAGTCTGTGTCTTTTTACTGTGTATTTTTGTGTCCCCAGTCTTTCTTATTCATCGTGTTGCAGTGGTGAGTACAGTTGCCTTGTGATGGCTTCTCTGACAGTTATAAACTATCTTGTGCGTGTTTCATTTCCTCCGACTACACTGTAATCTGGGCTCCTTCCCTTCCTTCATCCTGTGTTACCATCAGTTCATCCTTCCTTTGAATTGACCTCAACATTTAAAAATATCTCAACTCAGCAACAAATTTAGCTTTTGCTTCCGAAACTCACCGACAACGATGCCGAAGGAGAAGATGAGGAAGGGGATGTTTGGGGCGAAGGCGCTCAGCATAAGCCCCCCCGCCACCATCACCCCGCTGAAAACAGTGACCGGACGCGCCCCAAAGTGCTCCACACTTGCACTGCAAATGGGACCTGAGAGAAAGACACACACCGAGAGACCATGTTAATGTGGCAGAGCAGAAAAGAGGGTTGAGGGCGAGACAAAGGATATAAAGATTAAAGGGCGGAAGAAGAGAGGGATGGGGATACAGAGAGAGAGATGGAGAGAAAAGGGACGGAGATATAGAGGCCTGTTAATGTGGGTGAGAAAAAAGGTTGGAGTTTGAGGGAGGGGGAGGCAGCAAGAAAGAGCGGGAGAGACAGAAAGGAACAGAGGGAGATGATGACTCGGCATGACTGGCGTATGATGACTAGAGCAAATACAATAGAACAGAATACAAAAGCACAGAAAATATAACCAATATGACCAATCCCTGGTCAGGGATTACCTGACCAGCAATATATCCCTAGGAGGCTAGGACCATTATAACTTGTACATTCACGATTCCCTAGACAAGGTGTGTGTGTGTGTGTGTGTGTGTGTGTGTGTGTGTGTGTGTGTGTGTGTGTGTGTGTGTGTGTGTGTGTGTGTGTGTGTGTGTGTGTGTGTGTGTGTGTGTGTGTGTGTGTGTGTGTGTGTGTGTGTGTGTGTGTGTTCATTGGTGTGCGAGTCCCTATTCATCAGCCTCAATGTGTGGTATCAAAGAGCCCTAGGAAACAGGCATTGATGTTGTCATGTGTTACTCTGGTGGCCAAGAGACCCGTGAGGTGGGGAAGGAAAGAGCGAGGGGGACGCCCTCGTGGTGAGACCAGGGCGTTTCAGGGGGGAAAAAACA
The DNA here is from genome assembly GCA_900291075.1 of Melanogrammus aeglefinus. NCBI lineage: Eukaryota > Metazoa > Chordata > Actinopteri > Gadiformes > Gadidae > Melanogrammus > Melanogrammus aeglefinus. The sequence continues at coordinate 75,735 of OLKM01000876.1, forward strand.
CGGTATTTATCCTTCACTGCATTTTTACAACTTATATCTCAATATATAAAAAGTGTGTCTCTCTCTCTCTCTTACACACACACACACACACACACACACACACACACACACACACACACACACACACACACACACACACACACACACACACACACACACACATACACACACTCCGAAGCTGACTTACTGACGATGAGGCCCAGTCCAGAGACCAGCGAGCCCACCCAGGCAGTCAAGCCCTTTCCTTCCTGGAAGGCGTGCAGCCACTCTGGGAACAGGACTCCCACAGACAGGGGAGACCCATAGGCCAGGAACTGAGCCATGAAGCAGGCCACGACAATGACCCAGCCCCACCCGCCATCCAGGGGCTGCTGGGCAATGCTCTCTGAGCTCCTGCTGCCTTTTGAGGTGTTGCCGGTGGTGGTGGTGGTAATGGTGGTGGAGGAAGACATGTTGCTTTCCGACAAAAGTGGCTGAGTGGGGGAAATCAAACGCCTCCACTGATTGGCTGTAATGGGAGGAATGCACATTACATGTAAAATGATGGCAGAGAAAGGTGCAGGTCATTTTATAAGAAAAAGGGGGGAAGGGAAGGAAGGGAGGTGGAGAGGAGATGAAAGGATAACAGGGTGAGGGAAATGGGAGGGTTTTAAAAAAGGGGGGAGAATAAGAGAAGGGGGAAAATAAAGGGAGGGGGAGGGAGAAAAAGAGGGGGGGAGAAGAGTGCGGAAAAATAGTGAGTAAAAGGGAAGAGGTTACCAGAACAAAGTCAAGGAAACCGGTGTGTTTATATTATGTCTGGTTTGTGATAAACTTCAAAAATAACATTCAAGTTAAAGTTGTTCTTTGTCTGAAATGTTTCCGTACCGATTCACGACACAAATGTGTAATTCGCTGATAAGAATACCGCAATGTTTCAATTCATCCATTGTTATTTATAATAACAAACAAATTATTCGACGATATTTGACTAATGAAATGGAAAAAGCTTGCTGTACACAGCGACAGGAGGCATCCGCCTCGATGCGTGTCTGCTACACGCAACCAGGCGCACGCGACAGCAACCGCGAACATGCGCGTGGTCAAACTTCAATGGTAAACATAAGCGTCACTTCCACATGTTATATCGGTGTCCATAAGTGAAATGTATATAGACATTGACCAAAAAACGTCCAAAATAGATCAAGAAATCATTTCGAAATAAACAATTAGCCTATAGCGTAAAAAAAATCGGAAACGGTTAATTCTGCCTAACCGTTAACAAACACAGCAAGCTGTATCAAATATATTGATATTCAAATATAGATCAATAGACAACAGAATAGTAACGTTAGGCGGGCCTATATGTATATATATATAACGTTACAGAGAGATAGGCCAATTAGGATACCATTCCTTACCATTTACAATAATATTGTACCTTATTAGGCAATATGGAATAAATTAGGGACATCTTACCTAGTTAAACTAGACACCTGCAAGACGCTCGATTCAGGGCGTCTCTATAAACCAGCCAATTTTTCGCACTGGAGATGCGGTAGCCCCCCCCCCCGAACACAACTATCATAGCCCCACGCACATTTCCACCACGATAAATCTGCTGTATCGGCCTCGGAAGCGCTGAAACGCGGCGGAGGTGCAGTGCTGTTGTGGCATCATCTGTCTGAACGAGAAAGCCGGCAGGAGGAAGGCAGCGCTATTGTGTTGCCTAGCAGAGACGGAGGGGAGTGAACCGGTTTGAAGCTGTTCTCGCTGGTCTTCTCTTCGTTCGCCAGCGCGTTGATCCACAGAGTGGCCACTTCCTTGTGTCTCGCGCGCTCTGTCTGCCTGTCTGTCCGTGTCTCACTCTGTCTGTCTGTCTGTCTCTGTCTCTCTTTCAATTCAATTCAATTAAAAAAAGCTCTATTGGCATGACTATTGGTAAGCCAAACAGTGTTGCCAAAGCATTACAGTATTACAAATAGAAAATCACAACAATATGTACATATATCAACCTGTCCTGTAACAATATAACATAACATGCAGATGTACATAATAGAATTAATAGAAAAAACAATGTCATTCAATTAATGAAATGAAAAGCTACATAAAACGCATTATAGGTTACTAATAATTAGTAATCAATCAAACAGTGAGGCCTGGTGTAGAATGTCATCCTCTCATTTTGTGGCAAGCTGAAATAAACTGTCCTCCGAGGACAGAGCTCTCTTTTCTCTCTCCCATTAATATTTGTAGTTGGGATGGGAGTTTATAAAATGTGGGTGTTTTTGGCCGAATTTTCTAAAATATATTTCGCAATCTCTATCTTTCCCTATCTCTATATCTCTCCCTTTATATTTTTCACTCGTTGTCTCCCCTCTCTCTCTCTCTCTCTCTCTCTCTCTCTCTCTCTCTCTCTCTCTCTCCTCTCTTCTTCAATCTCTCTCTCTCTCTCTCTCTCTCTCTCTCTCTCTCTCTCTCTCTCTCTCTTCTCTCGTCAACTGCATGTCCTTCGGGCTTGTTTCCTTAGTTTATGGTGTTTTTGTCAAATGTAAATTGTCAAATATACTAAGTTAAAACTTCAGAAGTTAGAAAACATGGAATGTAAAGGAAAAAAAGGTATTTATTGAAGGAAATGTGTGTCTTCATGCAACACATAAGAACACACTGATTAAGGCGTCTGTCATTATTAACATAACAGACCACATTAACATATATTAGAAGAAATAAACACCAAAACACAACAAATATTAACATCGTTTGTTGGGAATGAGACGTTTGATAACCATATGGAGTAGGCTACACGGAGTGCCTTATTTCATAATAGACAAAAGCATAGAACACAATGATCCCTGCCAGCCTGAACCGGTTCCCACCCCTTTACAACGGTGACTTGCACACGTGTGCTGGGGGAAGATGCTGAGTGCGTGCTCCCAGGGGGCGACATCAAGCAACTTGTGAGGGGGCGACATCAAGCTGTATAACTGGCTTGATGAACCACTCATATCTGAGTATCGTGGGTTATGCTATAGTGACGTTAAACGGACGATACAATTTGTAAGGGGGGGTGAAAGTGTATCCTAACTATGTGAAACCATAGTAAAAAACAGGGCCGTTGTCACGTTAAAATTGTACCGGGGGCGAAAATTGTACCGGCCTACGTCATCGTTTGTTTACATCCTGACAACCTGCCCGGCAACAGACGACGCGATGCAGAAAACATGTTTCCAAACGACGAAATAACATAATACAGATAGCGGATCGCTATCTGTATTATGATAAATAGCGATAACAATTGTTTTTACTTCATCTTTGTATTGTATTTAATTGTTTAATCGAAACAATAAAAAAAATTGCCCGCAAAACGGGCGATCGCGTCAAATGACAAATGTCATCTGACGCGGGCAAAGCATATGTCATTTGACGCGATCGCCCGTTTCGCGGGCAATTTTTTTTATTGTTTCGATTAAACAATTAAATACAATACAAATATCAAGTAAAAACAATTGTTATCGCTATCTATCATAATACAGATAGCGATCCGCTATCTGTATTATGTTATTTCGTCGTTTGGAAACATCTTGTCAGGATGTAAACAAACGATGACGTAGGCCGGTACAATTTTCGCCCCCGGTACAATTTTAACGTGACACCGTGCAGAGACCCTTTGAGGGGCAGGGGCTCAAATTAAAAAAAGGGCACATGTGTGTTCATGAACTCATCAGAAGGTTTGGTGTTGATATCTATAAAGACAATTGAGCTATTACAAAATAAAAGCCTTGAATATGAATTAGCCTAACTAAAAAAAATTAAAATGTTTTTCTATAAAACAAAGGGTTGTGGGAACTCCACAATGAGTTTATTCACACATCAGAAGTGGTTTGGCGTTAATATCTATAAAAACAAGTGAGCTATTAAAAAGAAAGCCTTAAATATGCATGCAATACATGCGCTGACTACTTTTGCATTTTTAAAAAACAATTAAAAGGTTTTTCTTTAAAACAAAGGGTAGTGGGAAATACAAAACGAGTACATAAACACATCAGAAGTGGTTTGATGTTGATAGGATGAATTTCCAGTGAGTTATTAAGAAAGAAATGAAAAAAAAAAAGACGTTGCACTTTTTCGACGGTCCCTAAGCACTTCACGCTATTCAGATACAAAGGAACTTGGAAAATAGACGAATGTCGAATAGCCTATAAAACCAATTTCACCCCGGTTTGCCAGAGACACTGAGACAGAGTAGACATGAAACTGATTTTGCCAGGTCATGTGGCCAAGTAGTTACTACAGAGTATACAGATTCAATATAACGATGTATGATTTCCCTTTGCAATTTCAAAAGGTTCCCAGATAGGTTAGCTGAATAGCTAGCTGGTAGGCGGGAGCGTGTCTATATGTTCCCCGGGCCCTATGTTCCCCGGGTCCTATGTTCCCCTCTTTGTATGAGACTGGGGAACATATGTTCCCCACTTTTCCCAAGAAGGGTTCTATGTTCCCCGATATGTATGTGACCGGGGAACATAGGACCCTTTTTCCAAAAAAGGGGTCCTATGTTCCCCGGCTGTTACTTTTTCCACCATTACTGCCAAATTCCGGCCGAGATAACCACCATGTCTTTATCTTTTGTGGAAGAGGGAGAGACCGGTAAACAAACCCCGTGAAGCCCAATCCCTACGAGAGCTCACCGCGCTACGGCCATCCGGAGGCGCACAGAGCTTTTGGCCGTGATATTATTATACAATTATATTATATTATATATAGAGCTCCGCCTCCGGGAGTCGCAAACTGCAACAATCGCTTTCCCCTCCATGCTGCAGTTAGTTCACCCCGGACTGCATTGCGCTGAGTTGGCCGTTTGAACGCTGATTGGCTGTTACGTAACATATGTCACTGAGCGGCCACGCTGTTGAACGCTGATTGGCTGTCATCACGCGAATGTCGCGTCAAAGTTTAAATATTTTTAAAGATTGATAGATTAGAACAGTGGGAAGCAAAGGACCTCTTTTCAGAAAAAGGGTCCTACGCTCCCCGCCCCCGGTATGTATTACTACAGGGGAACATAGGACCCTCTTTGGGAAAAACGGGGAACATAGGACCCGGGAACATAGGGATGACCCCGTTAAAACGATGCTTGTTGAAAAGCTTTTGCTGGCAAACATAGGCCTATACTTCAAAATGACGCTACAAAACGAGATAACTGTTACAGTTTATTTAGCATTACCAAATTAATGGTTTTGGAAACAACTGTCTGTGTCTGACTCTGTGATCTTACCGTGCGTTGTACGTACCGTCTCTTAAAACGCCAAGCGCATCTTGCAGGCAGGCAAATTGTGAAAGGTCACGTTGATAGCCTATGACGTCACCCAGCGATAGCAGTGCACTGAGCGTCGGTAAACGAGGCTACAAGTAGTTATTTCTATTATTATTTCTTTTAGACATTTTTATTCTCGAAAAATTGATTCACATGTTAATGTTTAATTGTTCATGTGTACTTTTACGAAGCATTGAAAAGCAGGGGCTCGGGCACCCATAGCCCCCCCCCCCCCCACCCCCCCCCCCCCCCCCTTCTGCACGTGCCTGGTAAACAATGACTGAGAGGCGGTTTTCTAAAAAGATCAGTGTATGGACGATTTGAAACAAAAACATAAAGCCCGCTTTCAGACTGCAGGCAAATCTGATTCAAATCTGATTCCTTCTCATATCCGATTTTTAGGGCAGACTGTCCACACTGTTTTAGCAAGTGTCCAAATCGCATTTGGCTCTGTTCAGACTGGGCCACATTATTGACCCATCTGACAGGTTGCTGTAGCAACGACGTCGGAGCGGAGGCGTCATCCAGCGCGTGTATTGTGTGACGTCATGTAATAGCGACGAGAAAAACAATAACAAACAAGATGGATCAAAGAACGCGAAAGACTTTCATAAATCGACTTATTCCAATACATGCCCTCGAGCTTCGCTTGAACGGACCCATCTCCCCACAGATTAATGAGGCATTTCGTTTCTTCCTCTGTCCAAGGACTGAGGCGGGTGGTTTGGCGCATTGGGTCAGGTCTGGCGTCGCGTAGAGTGACGTCACGGACAGTCAAAACCGAGTGTTTGGAGCTGTTCAGACTGAGACGCATCTGTCCAAATTCGCAAAAATTGGATTTCATGTGACTTGGGACTGTTCAGACTTCAAAAGAGTCATCCGGTTCCAATCTGGATGGGCTAAAAATCGGATTTTGGCTGGCAGTCTGAACGCGGTGGCGCGCGTCGTCCACTCACGAGGAAACACCAAACACATCACATCGTCAGGAGTCTTTTTTTTTTTTTTTAACCTTTATTTTTCCAGATAAAACATTAAGAACAGTTTCTTATTTACAATATTGATAATATCTCTGCTTTTTACATCAGCCGTATTTGACATATAGGTGTAAAAAAAAATAAGCCTATGTAATGAATCCAGCCGGCCGGTTGTTATACAAATATACAATTATACGGTGAAATTCAGCGTCATAGTAGCCTGACAAGCCAGACTATATCATTAAAATGTATAGTCTGGCAACGACCGGTAGACCTCGGCTCAATCCAGGGGGCGGGATGAAGGCTGTCTTTCAAACTGCCTCTGCACGCAATAGGGTAACGCTACGACCAATCAGAGCAAAGAGCAGAACACCAATTACATCCTTCTTCGAAATGAATGACTTCAGCGCCGTTTCTTGCTCAACTTTTAAAGAAAATGACAAGTTTAATTCTTTCAAAGTTGATGCCAACGCCGATTCAAACGATTCCTTTGCCAAAGAAGCCATCTTGTCATGTTTTTCACCGTCGCAAGTATGTCGTCATCGCATTAAGCCCGCCCAACGACTCAATAAACAGATGGAGCGCTGTGATTGGTGAACACAATCGGTGTTCGAGACTCAACAAGTTCCTATGGCTCGTTTCTAAACCCACCTACGGAGCAAATATTTTTGCTGCCGCTAGGGGGCGTCTAGATTTCTAGGCTAGCGTCATAGACCATAGATGTGAAATGTCGCCGCTATAGGTGAACAAGAAACTTTTAAGTGATGGAATCATCTAATTTAATAGAGAATGTGTCCATTCCAGAGCGATTGAAAACCAAGATCGGTATTGTAGTGCCAAGAGACGGGAGTCGGAGTATCCAGAACTGAGTTTTTATTAAACACCACTTAAACCAGTGCCGCGTTCCAATATCCATACATATCCATTCTGTACTAGCCTAAGTTTAAGTACGTTGGGCGTTCCGATTCAGATCGGGCGAAAATAAGTGTACTGAAAGGACCCGGATGATGTACTCAAAACGGTCAAATCGCGAAGTGTGTGGCGATGTACACTTTTCGTACTCAACGGCAGCCATCTTAGCTAGGCCACGTAGCGGAAGAGGGCGGCTCAGCCAGGCTGTCCTTTTGTAGTTTTTATAGTTTTTATAGCTGCTAGGCGTAAAGAGTTCACCGTTCAAAGCGGGATGTTTATTGCGGGGGAGGAGCCACGGCGGCAGTCGTGATCGTAATTTCGGGTTAGTGCACCACAGAGTATTGGATTTGGAACAACACTGACATCTGAAAATTAGCGCACTTAGTGAGTGCGGTAGTGTACTTCGTTTAAGTGTACTCATGGAAGTATGGATATCGAAACATGGCACTGCACATTCGTAAGTCAATGAGGACTGAACTGAGACGGTCGTTCCGTCTGCCTAAAGTGTCCGTGCCAAACACGGCCCCCCCACCAATAGTTTTGTGGGTGAATAATGTTAATCAACCCACAAGCCCTACCCAGAATTCACCCATAGTCAAAGTCTTTGTGACGGGAAGGGGGGGACGACCCGACCCCGGCGCGTGCGGATGACAGGGGTCGAGGCGGAGGAAGCAGCAGGCAAGTCGGTGCCGTCAACCAACTCAGAGGTCTGGGGGGTCAACGAGGTCAAAGGAGTCTCAAAGTGCCTCCCAGCCACGGACCTCAGCGCATGTCTCTTTTAGGAGTCCCCGGAGCGGTCCTAGCTGTGTGCGGGCGGGCAAAAGCAGAAATCGCCTCTACTTTCGACGAGAGAGAGGGGCGGCCCCATCTTTGTTGATGAGATGCCCCAGGAAGTGGATGGAGGACAACCCGAACAGGCACTTCGGCGAGTTGATGATCAGTCCGTGTTGGTCAAGCCTCATTGTTGCTCCTTTTCCGAGGAGCTGGCGACCAGGATGTCATCCAAATACACGAAAACGAAGGGCATCTCCCTGAGCGCCGAGTCCATTAGCCGCTGGAAGGTCTGAGCAGCGTTTTTGAGTCCGAACGGCATATGTAGGAACCATAGACGGATTATGAGATATCGGGCCCCTGGGCAGATGGCTCCGCAGCCCCCCCCCCCCCCCCCTCCACCAACACAAACACACGTACCCAAATACACACTTAATGGCGATGATAATAGCCCTACTAAGTCATTGGCCTATACATTCACCTGCAACTCAACAGGATTTGTAGTAAATAAGGCAACATCACAATAATTATTACAATGGGATCAAGTAAAGTAAACTGCACGGGCACGGCGGCCTCAATAAAAGTCAACAGCAAATAAATGATCTCTTCTCTCTTTTTTTTGTTAGCTGTTCCACTTAAGAGTTCACAACCGTACAACCGTTAGCCGTTGCTCCATGTTTAAATCACAGCGCCTTGTTCGTGACCTGTTCGTGACCGGTCTCAAATTCACAAACTGAAATAGTGCCCCCTAGTGATCTTTTATTTTTTACTCAGTAGTAATACACCTACTATTGGTGTTTTCGGGCTCTAGCCTAGACGGGTGGGCCCTTAGTGTCTATATGATGCTCTACTCAATGTTTTGCCGTGACAGCGGAAAAGGTAGGTCAGGTTAAACCGGGGAACTCCCTGAGAAGGCGTTGATATTCGTCCCCCTCTGAGAGGGAGCTGGAGAGCCCATACGCTGCCTCACCGCTGGTACATGCAAACGAGGAAAACGTCTGTGCGTCCACCAGGCTATTGTTTTTGAAATCTACCAGCAGATTGTGCACAAAAAGGAAATCCGCGCCGAGTAGGGGAAAGGAGATGTCGGCCGTCACAAAATCCCACTTGAATCGCTGGCCTCCAAAGCACAGTTCTGCAGTCTTTGTGCCATACGTGCGGATGGGGGTAACATTAGCGGACTTCAACTGTGGACCGTGGCCACCAGACGCGGTGTCCTCCACTGTAGCCGGCAGGATGCTCCTCTGAGCACCGGTGTCGCAAAGAAACTCGCGGCAGGAGAGTGTCCCTGAATGAACAATGGTTTGACGTGCCTG
>OLKM01000876.1:90000-109929 GCA_900291075.1 Melanogrammus aeglefinus
GTCAGTGCGCCCCTCCAATATGCCACCAAATATGGTTGGTAATGTAGGCCTACATTCCTAAAGTAGCCTTAAATCCTAACCTCGCTTGCGGGCGTTGTTAATTTGCGATGAAGCTGACGTAATCAATGTTAATATAATATTTTATCATCTTTTAATATAAATAACATATCGCTTATCACACGCTCTGAAAGCAGGATTCTGTGAGGAGGCTTATTGCTCTTATAGCCTACCGGTAGTTAAATTGCGCAAAAGCCTCAATCATCCCGATTGGGCAGCCTCTAGATAAGAGCGGGATGGAGGAGCAACCTCCCCAAGTTTGCAAGAACACATGTTGTTGGACCGCTAATAATGTTGCTTTAGACGTGTTGCATGCGTGTGTTGCATATTTTAGACTATTACCGTTAATGTGTAGCATCCAACTTTTTAGGGTAGTTGGATGCCATCTAGTGGACACACAGTTGAATGTATAGGCAGTCATTTAGTAGCCTGGTAGAACAAGACCACATTCATGTGAACAACCACTTCTTTAAAGTGGTGGTATCATGCCCCCTGAAGTGATGTGATAAGCCATTACAGGCCCTTTGAAAATCGGCCTTTTCCTGCGTTTAGTGACCTCATGAGTGGATGATGGCTAGATAACATCTGTTACAGTCCACTGGGTAGGCTGGTAAACTGATCTATCCAGCATACACGTTGGTCGACACACACCTGGTGGCCTAATAACTACTTTAACAATACTCAGGATTGTATTAATTGGGATTGTATAGATGGGATCCAATTATTTGAATAAAGACAATTATAGGCTACTATAATATGTTTCTTAGCCATTAGATGCATACATTTAATGATGAATGAAATCTTCATATATAACAAATACAGAAAAACATAACATGTATACATCATCTGGAAGGTACAAGAAAAGTTCCTTATTAATGATTCCTACTATATGTCAAAGAAAAGAAAAACGTACATTTTAAAGGTAACAAATAGTTAGATTAAAAATACTCAACTCACACAGATTCAACCCAAAATACAAAATATTACCTAACTTTGAGTTGGCCAAAAACAAATGAGCCATGCGTAGGCCTGAATGCAACCACAGCACTGACATGAAAAATGGCATTCAGGGAAAAATTACTTGTTGGTTGGTGAAAGTGATCAGACATACACAATGAGTCTTGTGTACTTTTGAGATGATGCATGGGAATGGTGAGTCTTTCCAAAACGGCCACCTAGATATTTGTGGCTGCGGCAGAGATTTAAATATTCGCTAAGGAGCCGTGCAAACATAGTCAAGCCGCTGTTTAAGTCCTTCCAAAGGCATTTAAAGTATAGACACCCATATAGCATTAACTGCTAACTGGAAGTATCGAAGGTGGGGTTATGTGTGTGTGTAATGTGCTATGGGGTGGTGTGTGAGTTAAAAGTAGCTCTGCAAAGGTTCCCCCAGGATTTTCTCCATCTCCTGGATGACCTTCTGGACCTGATGTTCCACCTCCTCGGATTCATCTGGACAAGGGGAACAGACATAGGTAGTTCAACCCAAATCCTACAGGCAGGCGCTATAGGGCTTTCCCACCCAAAGCAACATCATATATTCAACGTGAAAGGAGAACGTGCATGTATTTATGTGGGACACACCCCACTGACGTTTTAATTATTTAACATAATTTTTTATTGTGCAAAGTTTTGCAGCAATTTTTAGGCAAGCACGAAAAAATTACATGATCTGAAATGTTTTTGAATTATGCGATTTGTGCACTGTTGGACTGACTTTTTTGAAAGCTGAGAAATGACAAGGGTTTTTACTACTACATGTAGTAGTATTGATCTGTACACAGATTCAAAAGGTAAGCTTTGAATTGACAATGAACTTACAAAATGTACTATTGCACTCTCTCATTTGGCGGAAGAGCAGCTTCGATTTAACGACTTAGGAAGTTCAGATCGGCGCTACTCATGACCTCAGCTTCCAATACTGGCACCACATGTTAACATATTAGGCCGGAATGGGACTGGGGCATCCCTACGTTGGACCCAAAGTGACTGGGGGGGGGGGAGGGGGGGTGGCTAACTTACCCTCCATGAGTTCGGCCAGGAAAGGGATGGTCTCGGGCAGCAGCACCATGTAGTTCTCCCTCAGCTTGCGGGCCAGCTCCATCACCATCAGCAGAGCGGAGAAGCGCACCTAAGGTGTGGAGAGCAGGGGGTGAGTGGAGGTGACCATCAGAGATGGGAGCCATTGGTTGAACTCAACTCCCCTCTTATTTTGTCTCGTCAAGACGTGACCAAACTGCCTCCAGGTCCGTGAAGGAAACTGAGCTGGTCCACTTTGACTTTAACACCTGGCTGGCTTCATACATTAAAAACACATGCTGATTTTCCCTGAAGCAAACAACCTCGGCAACATTCCTATTTATTGTTAAGAAGAAAAATACTATGCACTATTGTGGTCATGTAGAACTTATCAGGAGGTGGATTTCAGATTCAGGTTATCAAGGAGCAGGTATTTATTTAAATTTCTGATATTTTTATTAATACAGGGAGATTCATTCCCTGTATTTAGTGTGCGCTGTGTAGGACTCCTACCTTAGACGAGCTGTGCCGGGTCTTGAGCAGGACCTGGTAGTTGAGGGTCTTCCACTGCGTGTCGTCACCCATGGCAACGGAGAACTGGCCCAGGCAGGGTACCAGGTGCTGGGTCACCCGCAGCTGGTACGACTCGTCCCCTCCGAGGGTATTCTCCAACTGAAGAACAACGTTTATGATAGCCATGACAACCAAAATAGGTTCCTCTCTTTAGAAAGCATAACTGGGCCCTTGCTCGTGCACCTACTTATTTCTTATTATTTTAAACATTATGCCATAATATATATATTTCTGTTGGAGAGCAAGAGAATATACCTAGAGGAATTACTGCTCAGGCCCATCCATCTTATAAACTATTCTCAAAATGAATGTGAGACCTGCCTTGCTCAAAAGGCATCACAGAATTCACCGGGAATTCAGTCCACATTTCTTTACCCCTTGCTTCACTTAGCGACTTACTTTGCCGTCGTTACGTTTCACCTCGCAAAGGAGTGCAGAAACCGGTAGCCAAGCCTTATACGGCCTGCCAATCGGGTCTCCTAAAACGAGTTCAGCTACATTACCTAGATCCTACCTCCCATTTAGGCTTTACCTACTTCCACTCCACGTTTGGCTGAATTCATTTTTTGACTTTGAGCGTGCGTCTTCAAGCTGTGATACTCAGACCCACCTGATCCACCAGCGGCCCCATGAGGGCCTCGGCGCGGTCCTTGCTGAGGAAGCGGTGCGTGTCGTACATGAAGATCTTGAACATGCAGTCCAGCACGTGGTGCAGCAGCATGGTGCTCTTGTCCACCCCGTCCTCCGAGTCAAACAGCGCCTCGTCTGGCCGGAGGGAGCGTGGGCAACCGTGTTATTTGACATAGAAGTCAATTTAGGACCAAACATTCCCTGAATCTGTGACCAGCCTTAACTCTTTAAAACTGGAGAGTTTAAACAAATTAGGAAAATTGAAATGTGTTGTATGCAAATATGAGTGGAGGTCGTCGATGAAAAGCTCGAACCTCCTTGTTAGCTATTCTATAAAAGAGGGTTGACCAATCTGTCACACACCTCAGAAATAAATGTCACTTATAATTCAGCAATAAACGATAACTCAGTATATGTTGCTACAAGTTTACGCTTGGCCAAAAAAAAAGAAAGAAGTTAGTGGCTAGTCTGTCTTCTGATCACATGACCATTAAAAGCAGTCAATCCAAACGTGGAGAGCGGACCCACCTGTCTTTGCGACGTTGGTCTGCTGGAGGAGGTCGGAGAAGGGCTTGACGAGGTTGCCGGCGAACAGCACGAAGAGCCCCTTGAGGCGGTCTGCGATGCGGTCGGCCAGCCGATAGAAGGTCAGCAGCCTCTGCTTCCCCTCCGTCTCCGTCTTGCTCCAGTCAAACAGCTGCAGCAGGAGGAGCCAGAGAACCACAAGTTATGGAAGGGTAGGAGATGTCTGACCACTGGGCCCGGGTAAAACGTGGCACAATCTAAAACGATATCAGCACACATGGGGGGTGAAACAGCAAGCTTTCAACGCATTGGAACCATTGGAGTTTTTCCTGGCTACCTTGAAGAAGAGCGGTCTGAAGGTGATCTCGGAGAGCTTCATCACCATGGCGAGGAGACAGTCGATAGTGAAGCCCTCCACCTCCGCCGTCTGCGGCAGATCACCCTGTCAGGAGAGGAAAAAAAACATGGCCGCTCGGACGCTTAGTGACAGCACCCCGGAATGGCAACGGGTCTTTGAGGTTGTATTATGAATGGGATCCTCGGGTGTTGAGGAGTATGAGCGCTTAAAACTACTACACTAGACCCCACCCACACCCACTTCAGAACAAACGGCACTGCTAGTCCTGCAACAATAGACTTTAGACAATAACCTATGAACAAGAACGCTATACGAAACGGCACAGTCAAGGTACTCCTGGACCAACAGGAGTGAGGGGTCAAGACGGACAGAGTGGACAGGGCCTGCCACTACCTGGCAGTGCTGGGCCCGGAAGTCCAGTGCAGTGAGGAAGAAGGAGGTGAGCTCTGATTGGTGGGTGTTCAGCTGATCCTTCTCCATGTGAGTGATGTGTGCCTTCAAAATGGACATGAGGGGACCCAGGTGGCTCTGCAGGAACAAAGAAACCAATTTAAACTCACGAGTTTTGGTTCTAATATTGGATTACAATGTACAATGGCAAAAACGTTTTTTAGATCGCAATGAACTTTCAGTGAGCGCCGTTCCCACTCGCTTCACACACCTGCTTTGCGGGGACCATGTCGTTGTAGCTCTTGGTGAGGGTGGGCAGCAGGACCCTGGGAGGCACCTTGGTGGCCAAGGTGGAGCTGAGGGAGGTGAGGCGGGCGGAGAGCTGCGGGGACGTGGCAGAGGTCTCTGCTAGCCGGGATATCCGACACACCTGATGATGAGAACCAATGAACAACGTGTTGAGGGCATGGCGCTGCAGGGCACACAGCATTTCTGTGAAAGCACTTGTAATGATGACGATATCGGCCTTCACTTTCAAGATGATTAAAGACTCTGAAGATATATTTAGTTGTGTGGCAAATTAAGTTGGCAATCGAAAGGACGTAAATCAAAATGGATATTAAGTCGCAATATATTGCGGACCACGCCTTTGCAACGAGTTTTCACAAAAAATTCAAAAAAACAGAAATCGTAATGACTTCCACTATAAGGATTCACACAACATTTTGAAGCCCTAAAGACAAACCTCATGTGCTACTTATCACTCTGTAAGTGATTTGATTTGTATGAATGAAGTTATTATTAAGTGAAATCCCATTGGGCTGAGAAGCACTGCCACAACAACGACGGCTAAACACCCCAAAAAAACAAAAACAAACGTTGTGCATCGATTTTTCAACAAAACATAATCGTGTGCGGCCCCTTCCTGCAGCGCAGCGTTTCTCAGGTGAGTGGAGAGGCGTGGCTGCTGACCTGTGCGATGATGGCGTGCAGGTAGGGGCTGATGAAGTGGGGCAGCGTCTCCGACACGCGCTGCAGGGCCGTGACGGCGCTCAGCAGGTAGATCTCGTTGGACAGCAGGTCCTTCCGCTCCGCCATCGTCTGCAGCACCGCCGGCATCAGTCTGGAACAGACACACACAACTTTATTGATACTTCTGTGTTTCACAAGACGGGGCGGTTTGGGAGTAAATACTTTCAAACCATGGGGGTGTGCCCAAGGGGGAATGGAACCAAACGACATGGGTTGGCTTTGATTCTCCTTTAGTCAGTGGGTGCCCAGGATCCCCAAACAGCAAGTGGACGACCATAAGCCATGCGGCAGAGCGCCCCCCGTCTCCTCACCGGGGCAGCTGGGGGATGGCCAGGGTCTTGAGCACGCTGGCCACCTCGGCGATGCAGAGCAGGGCGCTGCCCGTCACGTTCTTCTCCTCCTCCGTCGCCGTGGCGACCTCCACGGCGCGCTGCAGCACGGGGGCGAAGGCCTCCGGGTGGGCGGCGCCGAAGTTGCGGCACAGCAGCTTGAGGCTGTAGAGCGCCGTCTGCCGGTTGATGGCCAGCTCCGCCTCCTGCTCCTCCCTCATCTCAGCCTCCGGCTGCTCCGCGCCCTGGCCGTGACCCCCACCCACGATGGCCAGCAGGTCCTCTGAGAGACGCAGCAGCACCTCGACCTGCCAGGGGAACATTCAATACGTCAATACGTTACTAACTGTCTCATCTGCTTTAAGTCGGTACTTGATGAGTGTACATTCAAAAATATGTTAAAGTCTTGTGTAATCTAGGTGGATGTACATGAGTAAAATGAAAACAAAAGGACGACGCCAAGTGCCGGTAATACGAGTGCTTTGGATCAGTGAGGAGGATGGTGATGGTATAGTTTGGCTATTGATGGTGTTTGTATGGAGCGTTGAGTGATTGAGTGAGCGTACCTGCTGCTCCTCCCACGTGGTCTTGTGCTGCAGCTTGTTGTTCAGCAGCTCCATGGCCTTCCTCCGGACTGACGGCAGACGATTGGTCATTAGCCCCTTCATCACCATGATGAAGGTATCCGTGGGCAACAGGGAGTTCACCTTGGTAATAGAAGACGTTGCACCGTTACAGGAATGCTTCATGTTTTTAAATGGGAAAAGATCAATGTAAATTATATATTAAATGATAAAACCACCAGATTTTCTGCACAAAAAGATGGTATGGAATTCTCTTATTTGGCCATTTTTGCAAAATTACTTGAAATCCTTGTCATAACCCACTTACAGCCACTGAGTTAGAAGTACTGACATGAGAATTAAACAAGTCAATCATCTGTGGAACGGGCAGGGCTCGAAAAACCCCAGCCAATGATTTCCAGACCCACCGAGTGGCATTGGACAGTAAGTACGTCAATCAAATGGTCGTACTGCACTCCCCCTCCACTCCCCACGCGTGACCCCTTCGTGCACGTACTCAAAGCTCGTGACCCAGAGCAAGCTTCTGTTTGTTGTTATCCTGCGGTAGCTACTGGAGCTAGCCAACTAGCTAATGGCTCACTCTCCCGCATCTGTGTTTGCTCGTGCATGATTGCGCGTCCATGTACTTGGACGCGAATGGGTGGAGTCAGAGTAGAAGGAGGGGGGGGAAAGGACCATTTGAGTTGTGTATTTTCAAAATCTGCTGGCGTTTCGCAAATCCCATACCCAACCTTTAAGTTGGCCAAGCGGCATAATTTCACCTTGGGGATGATAAGGTTAAGGCCATCAACCTTGCGCCTTCACAATTATAATTATTTGATCGGCGATACAAAACTATCATTTTCCCCAATGATAATGAGTAAGTCTATATGAATATAGTCACAGTAGCAGCCCCCTTTGTGGCAGTGATACATGGCGTTAGCACTGCTAGCTTACCTTATCCAGGACGTCGTAGGCCTTGTTGAGCAGAGCCCTCCAGAACTTGGCGGTAGGCTTGTCTGAGTTGTCCTCCACACAGTGGGCCACACTGTGGATGTAGCGCAGCGTTTCCTCCAGCAGGCTGAAAGTTAAACACGACAACCAAATGTGAGCCTTTGAAACTTCATTACCGTCACTGGGAGTTTGGTCCATGTTCAAACACGCCTGATGACACACACACACACACACACACACACACACACACACACACACACACACACACACACACACACACACACACACACACACACACACACACACACACACACACACACACACACACACACACACACACACACACACACACACACCTCTGCTGCAGCTGTAGAAGACTGTTACCCTCCCCAGCATCGGTGGTATCTGCGAGCTGCAACAACACACAGAAAAATAATGAATGAAGTCGTGTAAACTTATTTTTAATGACATCAAAAAAACAAAGAAGATTGAGAAGACCCCCTGAGAGCTAGTGGGCCTTAGGACTACTCCAGAAGACCCCTGAGAGCTAGTGGGCCTTAGGACTACTCCAGAAGACCCCCTGAGGAGCTAGTGGTCCTACCTTCCCGATGAAGCCGCTGGCGGCGAGGAGCTGGGCGGTGAAGTTGACGGAGAGGAACTTGAAGTGCCTGAGCTCCTTGCTGCTGTGGGTCTCCACGTTGAAGAGGAGCTCCTCTGCCTTCTCCTCCTGCTGCTGCTGCTGCGGCGGCTGCTTCCTCCTCGCCCCTCGACGGGGGGCCGGGGTGTGCGTAGTAGCAGGAACTGCTGGTGGAGGGCGGCAGCGTTGGTGTAAGAAAGTTGTTTATCACTTAAGCGTAATAGCCATTATTAACATTTTTGTAGCATTATAGTTATTATACATATTATTTGTATAATTAGCGTTTATTTATTATGGGCAATATTTGAATCCAAACTTGATCCCAGTGTAGTCAGCTTCTAGGTAGGAGAGCAAATTAAAGACTTGATTTAGATTGTGTGTGAGGGGTCCAAGGACAGTGTAGTGGTTCGGCTGTTTGACTCCCAGCCACCAGAGGGCAGTAAGCGAGGGTGGTAACGACAACAGCGTCCGTAAAGCCGTCTCAATGTGAAGGGGCGCCGGTCCTCACCGTCCTCCTTGTCCAGGGGCAGGCTCATGAGGTACCGCAGGATGTGGATGACGGAGGCGAGCTGCGCCGACACCTCGAAGGTACAGCACAGGGAGGTCCAGAACTCCACGTCCATCTCCAGAGCCCCCTCCTGGGCCAACAGAACCATGTCTACCATTAGGGTCCGAGCACAGAGAGGGTGCGCTCCACCGATAAGAAGAACCTTATACCCCTTCCCACTCTGACAGTGTTTAGCAGGGTGACCACAACGGTAAATGCGTCACATTTGGTTTATCGCAAGACTAAATCAACTTATTCTTTAAAGAATTAAAAACGAGGCAAAATATAGCTGAATATTTTCTTTACAGCATCTAATAATATGATTCAATGATATTGAAAGGCTTAGTAATATCCTTGTTTGCTCCTGCACATTTCATTTTGTGATTGAGTGTATTTGGATCGCGTTATAAAAAAATAAATAAAAAGTATATAACGATTAATATTTATAATGGTCAATTATTATACTATCGATCAGAATTGGATTAAAGACCCCATGATTCATGACTCGCCTTGTCAGCGGCCGAGCCGGCGGTCTTGGTGGCGTGCTGCTTGAACAGGAGCAGCATTAGGACCCAGAGGAAGCGGGCGGGCCCCAGCGTGGTCACCAGCTGGGACAGGATGGGCAGGCGCCGGTGCTCGGGCACGTGGGGCAGGGCGTCCACAAACACGTGCACGATCTTGATGACCACCACGTCCATGTTGCTGGTCTCACTGCCCTCGTGGGCCTGGTGGAGAGAGGGCGAGAGACGAAGGGAAGATGACACAGGGAGGAAGGAAGGGAATAGCTTCAGTATCTTGGTACCATTTTCTCCACTAATGGAAACTTTCTCACCCTTGGGGTACATGTGGGTACATGGGTTTTATCACACTGGAAGACTGTGTGTGATAAGCATAATGCACCAGAGTTCTGTTAGGCCCAGGTATCTCCCCTCTGCTCACTGAAGGACCAGAGGCGGTTTTCAGCCCGGGCCACACATCCCTACAGTGTCGTGATGAAGAGCCACTAGACTCTGTTCACAGAGGTGTCTTTTGTAGGACAAACACAGGTTCTACCATTCCTGGTACATTAAGGTACCAGTCTCATCGCATTATTAAAGCTGCGGTGGCAACTTGGTAGAAACCAGCCAGTGTAAATATACTCAATACTCAATCCCGCCAAAGCCACTACCCAAAAACCCTCGACTGGTTCGCTAGCTTCGGCACTAGGTCTGCCTCGCCTCGTGGAAGACCCTCGGCCATGAGTCCTAACCCCGCACTCACCTTGATCAGGGCGGGGATGACTGTCTGCACCGTCTTGTTGATGACCTGGAAGCTGTAGGAGTCGTCCAGGCGCATGATGTTGGCCCCCATGAAGGTGAAGATGGGCATGATGTTGTGCAGCACCTTCTCCTGAGGACGGAACGGGTCGGGGGTTAAAACACTTCATCGTCCCGACCGATGACGAGCTAGGGCCAAAGCCCACGTCAACTACGGCAACCGCAAAAAATAAGCATGCACAGGGATATTTAATTGTGGGGAGTGTATGGATCTCTGCAGGGTATCAATTAGTGGATGTGTGGAGGGTATGGATGTGAGGGGGGTATGGATGTGTGGATGTGTGGGGGGTATGGCTGTGTGGATGTGTGGGGGGTATGGCTGTGTGGATGTGTTGGGGGTATCAATGTGTGGGGGGTATCAATGTGTGGGGGGTATCAATGTGTTGGGGGTATCAATGTGTTGTGGGGGTATCAATGTGTGGGGGTATCAACGGGTGGTGTGTCACTGTGTGGAGGGAGTATCTTACGGGGAACATGCTGGCCACAGTTCCCAGCAGGAGGAGGGCGTGGTGGTGGGTCTGGGGCATGTCCGACACCCTCACACACTGGACCACCAGCTCCACGTTGAACTTGTCCTCCTCCAGAATGTCTGCACGAGAACAGGATTTATGAACAATGGTCAAACGTGGGATGCATATTAAAAACAGCATTCATGAAGAGACAGAATATTGTTTGTCGATTATTGATTGCTAATCAAAATGTATTTCAAGATGGGAAAGAGGCCCCAATCTTTTCTGGACCTACCCGTTGCCACGGGCTCCCCGTCTGGAGACAGCTTCTGGCAGACGTTGAGAAGGCAGCTGAGGAGGAGCTGCCGGGTGTACTCCACGTTAGCCTGGATCCCTGGGCCTGGCTGCAGGCTCCTAAACAGAGACACCAGAGGGTTATTGCAGCTCGGAGAGGCAAGGACCCTGGTTAGAGGTCCCCGTGCTACCAGATGGGCTCTGGGCCTCGTAAACCAGGATGGGTCCCCAGATACCTGTATTACCACCAGGTGTGTACGTTTGTTGTACCAGGGTCCGTCTCAAGGTTCCTTAATTACAAGGTCTGCATTTCCCCTACCTGGACAGCAGGGTGAACAGTGCAGGGACCAAGGCCTGGGGTCTCTTCAGCTTCTTCTTGTGCTGCAGCAGCTCGAGGACCAGAGTGACCCTCTGCCACGACACCGCCTCCTCCTCCGGCTTACTCTCCCCGCTCTCTTCAGCTTTCCTGCTCGGAGAAAAACAAAAACAAAAACGTTGGTCCCCTTCTAGATTTCCCTTTTTCTCAGAAAAAAGGGCTCCATGTCCTCTTTGAGCAGCTCAGAGCTTTGATAGAAGCCATCCCGTAACAGAGCCATTAGCAGCTCAAATGCAATATTCAACCAAATGCAAAACCACCTCTATAACCCACATGTGGGTACATGGGTTTTATCACACTGGAAGACTGTGTGTGATAAGCATAATGCACCAGAGTTCTGTTAGGCCCAGGTATCTCCCCTCTGCTCACTGAAGGACCAGAGGCGGTTTTCAGCCCGGGCCACACATCCCTACAGTGTAGTGACGAAGAGCTGATAGACCCTAGTGTTCACAGAGGCGTCCTCGTAGGACAAACACAGGTCCTACCATCCTTAGTATATAAAAGTACCAGACCCTTTATAAAAGGTGATGAACAACACCCGTGTCTGTCTACGCCTCTGTCAAAAGGCTCCATTACCGTCTCCATTCAGTTGACTACGAGGAGTTCCTTGCCTAGATAATCTCGCTAATATGACGATATCTTAATCCTATATTACTTAAAATACATAGATATAACCGAATGCCAAACAAAAATAGGTCTAAATATAAATATATTTTTATAGCAGTAAATAAAAAAAATAAAATGATTTGATAAATCCTGATTAGAGCAGCCAAGACTAAACTTCCTTTTTAAATACTAACCGTATAGGTCGGATATTGTTACGTCAAAGCAAAGAACTACGAAAGAAACATGAGCTAAACCTGCTTTCACAGTACAGTATGTGAAGGGACGGTGAAAGAGTCCTGGGTAATGTAGTCCACCCCACCTCTGTAGCATCTTGCTCCTGCGCGTCTGCTGGACGGTCACGCTGACTTTAGGTTTCGCTGGAGGAACCAGCTCTTTGGCCACCAGCTCGGCATCCACCGCTAGCTACGGATGAAGAAACAAAAGAGGAGCATAAGTAGGGTTAAGTGTAACTTGAACCGACTGTAGTGTCTCGGAAGTTTATGACAGTGGTGATGTCCAAAACTCAAAAATACCCTTTTGAAGTCGAATATTGAAGAATTACTCTCAGAATACACTTTTCTTTCGTTGCCCGCCCCCAATACCCTTCTGTACAACAATAATGACTGGTGTATCAATGAAAAAATATTAATATTATTATTAATAGCCATTATTACCAAAGCAATCAAGTGTACTGTCAGTCAGCATTGATTAATACTGACTCTGAATGCCTGCATTTTTGAAAATATAGGAAAGTAACCGACGCCATCGGAGCGTGGCGGCGGGCTCCCCTCACCCCTTTGAAGACGCTGCAGATGGCGCTGGAGACGAGGGTGTCCCGGCTGTCCGCCAGCAGGTCAAACATCACGCCCAGGAGCTGCTGCTGCACCTTCTCCTCCCCCAGCGCGGCGAAGAAGGCCTTGGTGATCTGCCGGGGTCAGAGGTCAGACGGAGACAGGTCACGGACAGGGCGAGGAACTGGCCGCACGCGCGATCCATCGTCCGAGGAGTGTCTAGGAATATACTGGGCTTGGGGAAGATGGACACGTCCTATTTTGATGAATTCTTTCTATACATGCAAATATGAAAAACGATTTTTTTCTGCCCATAGTGACGTCATATGTGTATTAAAGGAAAAGAATGGCTCAACATCGCAACCCGGTGGTAAAATAGGGGCCCTTTAAAATCCTATTCCTTTTAGAAGACAAGTTCAGATGAGACGAGGCAGTGTGTGAAAACACAACAACAGACCTGCTCCAGAGCCATGACTTGGATGCTGGGGATGTCCGGGTAGGGCTGCAAGGGCGACTTCAGGGCCTGGACGAACAGGGCCAGGCAGGCCTGGTCCTTGGCCAGCAGGGGGGCCGCCTCCTCGTTGTACTTGCCCAGGACCAGCTGTGAGAGCTGGGCCTCGCTGCGCAGAAAGTTGGGGTCCTGGCCGCTCTGCACCACCAGCCAGTCCAGCACGGGCATCAGGTCCGTCAGCACAGACTGGGGGGGAGGCGGGAAAGCACAAGGGTGGCCGGTGTAGAGTTAGGAACGGTTCGCTGGGCTTTATTAAAGTCAGAGTGGTCTGGAAACTAAAGACTTGCTGGCTCAGAGCCAAGGCGCCCTTGAGCAGGATTCAAAGACTAACTGCCATTTGCCTTTATAGCCAATGTTTATCGCCAATGCCCATCAGCATTTGGTGCATCTATATATAAAACAGAGGGGGGTAACACAGAGACAAATAGACCGAGACAGAGAGACAGATAAAGTGTGGGCGAGAAATAAGGATAAAGAGAGACAGAAAGGGGGTTTTAAAAGTATGAAACCAGCATTATCTAAATGAACATGTGTGATGTTCTTATAGTGATCCGTCAGTACCGCCCTGCGACACACACTGGAGGACCCTTGGGGTACATGTGGGTACATGGGTTTTACCACACTGGAAGACTGTGTGTGATAAGCATAATGCACCAGAGTTCTGTCAGGCCCAGGTATCTCCCCTCTGCTCACTGAAGGACCAGAGGCGGCTTTCAGCCCGGGCCACACATCCCTGTGATCACCGGTAACATATAAAAATAATATCGCTGTTGCATACAAGTAAACCAAAAAACCAAATGGTTTGCCGCCATAGATATGAAATGGGTTTGTAGTAGTGGTCTAGGGACTAAAAGAGTTGCTGGTTCAGAGCCAAGGCGCCCTTGAGCAGCATACACAGATTAGCTGCCGTTTGCCCTCATAGCCAATGTTTATCGCCAATGCGCATTAGAATTTGGTGCATCTATATATAATTAATCATCCAGGGACTGTATTGCTGATACACACATCCATATGAATGAACTATATTACACACATGCTGTCCATTTACCAAAAAGCCTGCGTCTGCTTCGCCAGGAGTAATGAGAGCCAAACACTGATGATGCTAAACAAATAGCATGGCTACGTCTGTTGGTTAACGACACCCTGCGGCATCATTGCCATCGCCAACTGCGTCGACCGCAGGAGCTCATCAACCGAGCGGGCCTGTTGTGCTGCCACAGCCCCTCACCTCTCCGTTGACGTGGTCCAGGGTGCGGAGCAGGGCGACGGCCGTGTAGGAGGGGCAGGCCGAGGCCTTGATGGTCTCCAGCAGCTGGTGGAAGGCCGTCCCCAGCGTGGGCTTCTGGGGGTCGGCCTGCTCCGGGTCGGCGCTCACCTCCTCGTGCAGAACGCTGAGCGCCTAAGGCGAGGAACGACAGTGAGGGGGATGTTGGTGCTCGGGTTAGGGCTGCTCGATAATGGAGAAACATCAGTCAAGATTATTTGGTCAAACTTGAAACCACGATTATTTTAGAAGAAAATGTTCAAATCAAAAAATAATGTACAAATATGTATCCATCTGTTATTTTAATGAAGAAAATGAATATTTTTATACTACTAACTTATCTTTTTCAATTTATATTAGTTTGTCGAGACACATTTGATCCTGACTCTCGGAATCACGGTCTAAATTGTCTCTGATTTGCACAGACCTCTGGATTATGCTATAGATGCATCAACTGCTGATGGCGTTGGCGATCCTTGACTATGGAGGCAATGGTGCATTTAGTCTTCATAATGTACCAAGTGTGGGCCTTTGGTGTGTTGGTGTGCGTTTTGTCTTTTGCTCCTGGTACCTGGCTCAGGTGGCAGGCCGCGCTATGATTCTC
Organism: Melanogrammus aeglefinus; assembly: GCA_900291075.1. Taxonomy (NCBI): domain Eukaryota; kingdom Metazoa; phylum Chordata; class Actinopteri; order Gadiformes; family Gadidae; genus Melanogrammus; species Melanogrammus aeglefinus. The sequence goes on from OLKM01000876.1 coordinate 104,826, forward strand.
CTCCGTGTTCTCAGTAGCCTGTGCTGACATGACCGGCTTGAGGAGACTCCGTGGACTGGGACGGTTGTCCAGGACGGCGATGAGCAGCTTCGCCGGACCTCCCGGAGCGGGCAGCAGATGGCAGGCCAAGCAGAGCGCACCACTGAGGACCATGCCGGAAACCAGACGCACCAATGTTCCCTTTACGTTGTCGCACTCAAGTCGATCTTGACGCACAAGAGTTCAAATTACAGCTCCAATGTCTTTATCTTTTTAGTACCCAGTTATACTAGTTGATTCACTTACATATCCTCTTTCAGAATCATCTTATATCTCTAAAGAGGAATGTATGAGTTAAAATAGCTAATTTTAACACTTGTAAATCCACTGTTGACAGTATTGCTCTTAGTTTAATCTACACCATAGACGTCACTATGGGCACATGTAATAACATGGGTTCTATATTACACTGTAAGACTCGTAATTGATAAACATAGGATGTGTCCATGTTCCGTTAGGCCCAGTGTATCTCGACACTCCTCGGACTGAGCCGACGTGCGGCCGTTTTCCAGCGCCGGGTCAGTGAACCTGCTACAGTCTGAGCTGATGAAGAGCCGACAGACACCTAGTCTTCAGCAGGCATCTGGGGAGGAGCGTACACAGCTTCTGCCAACTCCTGGTACGTGATGTATCCAGACCTGCTTGTACGGACAGCCGGGACACCCTCGTCTCCAGCGCCATCTGCAGCGTCTTCAAAGGGGTGAGGGGAGCCCGCCGCCACGCTCCGATGGCGTCGGTTACTTTCCTATATTTTCAAAAATGCAGGCATTCAGAGTCAGTATTAATCAATGCTGACTGACAGTACACTTGATTGCTTTGGTAATAATGGCTATTAATAATAATATTAATATTTTTTCATTGATACACCAGTCATTATTGTTGTACAGACACGGCTTGTGACTAAATAACAATACAAGTGTAATTCACTGAAGAGAAAATATTACTTCTAACTATTCGTCCTCAAATATATGAGTTCTGGACATCACCCAAATGTATAGAATTTGCGATACACTACAGTCGTTCAAGATAATACATCTATGGACCGGCTTGCGTCGTACCTGCTACTCTTGTGTGGCGTCCATCCCGTAGCTAAGCGTGCTGCCGAGCCTCGTGGCGAAAGCGCTGGTTCACTCCAGCGATACCTTACTGTCAGCGTGACGGCCGCCAGAACGCGCACGGAGCAAAGATGCCTACAGAGGTGGGGTGGACTACATTATTAACCCAGGACTCTTTCCCCGTGCCTTCACATACTGTCACTGTGAAAGCAGGTTTAGGCTATCATGTTTCTTTCGGTAGTTCTTTGCTTGACGTAACAAATATCCGAACCTATACGGTTTAGTATTTTAAAAAAGGAAGTTTTAGTCTTGGCTGCTCTAATCCAGGATTTTATCAAATTATTTTATTTTTTTTTAAATTTACTGCTAATAAAAATATCATTAATATTAGACGCTATTTTTTGTTTGGCATTCGGATTATATCTATGTATTTTAAGTATATACGGAATGTAAGAATACTCTTCATATTAGCCGAGAATTAATCTAGGCAAGGAACCTCTCGTAGTCAACTGATGGGAGACGGTAATGGGAGCCCTTTGACAGAGGCGTAGACAGACAAGGGTTGTTGTTTTCATCCACCTTTAATAAAGGGTCTTGGTACTTTATATAACTAAGGATTGGTAGGACCTGTGTTTTGTCCTACGAGCGACGCCTCTTTGAATACCAGGGTCCTATCAGCTCTTCGTCACTACATAGCTGTAGGATGTGTGGCCCGGGCTGAAACAACCGCCTCTGGTCCCTTCAGTGAGCAGAGGGAAGAATACCTGGGCCTAACAGAATCTGTGCATTATGCTTATCACACATCAGTCTTCCAGTGTGATAAACCCATGTACCCACATTGTGGGTTATAGAGGTGGGTTTTGCATTTGGTTTTGAATATTGCATCTTTGAGCTGGCTAATGGCTCTGTTAACGGGATGGCTTTCTATCAAGCTCTGAGCTGCTCAAAGAGGACATGGAGCCCTTTTTTCTGAGAAAAGGGAAATCTAGAAGGGGAGACCAACGTTTTGTTTTTGTTTATTCTTATCTCCCGAGCAGGAAAAGCTGAAAGAGAGCGGGGAGAGTAAGCCGGAGGAGGAGGCCGGTGTCCGTGGGCAGGAGGGTCACTCTGTCCTCGAGCTGTGCAGCACAAGAAGAAGCTGAAGAGACCCCAGGCCTTGGTCCCCTGCAACTGTTCACCCTGCTGTCGCAGGTAGGGAAATGCCAGACCCTTGTAATTAAGGAACCTTGAGACGGACCCTGGTACAACAAACCGTACACACGCTGGTGGTAAATACAGGATATCTGGGACCCATCCTGGTTTACGAGGCCAGAGCCATCTGGTAGCACGGGGACCTCTAAACCAGGGTCCCTTGCCTCTCCGAGCTGGCAACTACCTCTGGTGTCTCTGTTTAAGGAGGCCTGCAGCAGGCCCCAGGGATCGCAGGCTAACGGTGGAGTTACAACCCCGGAGCTCTCCTGCAGCTGCCTTCGTCAACGTCTGCCAGAAAACTGTCTCCAGACGGGGTAGACCCGTGCAACGGTAGGTCCAGAAAAGAATTGGGACTCTTTTCCCATCTTGAAATAGCATTTGAATTAAGCAATCAATAATGCGACAAACTAAATATTCTGTCTCTTCATCGAATGCTGTTTTTGATATGCATCCCACGTTGACTTTGTTCATAAAATCCTTTTCTCGTGCAGAACATTCTGGAGGAGGAACAAGCTTCAACGTGGAGCTGTGTCCAGTGTTGTGAGGGTGTCGGACATGGGCCCCAGACCACCACCACGCCCTCGACATCCTGCTGGGAAACTGTGGCCAGCATGTTCGTAAGATACTCCTCCACACAGTGACCACACCACCCCGTTGATGCCGCCAACAGCATTGATACCCCCCAACACCATTGATAACCCCGCAACAATTCTGTTTTCGTGAATACCCACAGCATTGATACCCCGCAACCATCCAACATCCATACCCCCCACACATCCACACAGCCATACCCCCCACACATCCATACCCTCCAACACATCCACTAAATTGATACCCTGCAGAGATCCATACACTCCCCCAATTAAATATCCCTGTGCAATGCTTATTTTTTTGCTTGTTGCCCGTAGTTGCGTGGGCTTTGGCCCTAGCTCGTCATCGGTGGTGACGATGAAACGTGTTATAAACCCCGCGACGCCGTTCCGTCCCAGGAGAAGGTGCTTGCACAACATCATGCCTCATTTCTTCACCTCATGGGGGCCAACATCATGCGCCTGGACGACTCCTACAGCTTCCAAAGTCATCACAAGACCGGTGCAGACAGTCATCGCCCGCTCTGATCAAGGTGAGTGCGGGGTTTAGGACTCATGGCCGAGGGTCTTCCACGAGGCGAGGCAGACGCTAGTGCCGCCGAAGCTGAGCGACCAGTCGACGGGTTTTGGGTATGGGCTTTGGCGGGATGAGTATTGAGTATATTTTAACCAACTGGCTGGTTTCTACCAAGTTGGCCACCCTGGTCAGCTTTAATAATGCGATGAGACTGGTACCTTAATGTACGCAGGAATGGTAGACCTGTGTTTGTCGCTAGCAAAAGACACCTCTGTGAACAGAGTCTATGGCTCTTCATAACGACACTGTAGGGATGTGTGGCCCCCGGGCTGAAAACCCCTCTGGGTCCTTCAGTGAGGGCAGAGGGGAGATACCTGGGCCTGACAGAACTCTGGTGCATTATGCCCCTTAATCACAACACAGTCCTTCCAGTGTGAAATAAAAACCCATGTACCACATCGTACCCGCAAGGGGTGAGAAAGTTTCCATTCAGTGGAGAAAATGGTACCAAATACTGAAGCTAATTCCCCTTCCTTCCTCCCGTGTCATCTTCCCTTCGTCTCTCGCCCTCTCTCCACCAGGCCCCCACGAGGGCAGTGAGACCAGCAACATGGACGTGGTGGTCATCAAGATCGTGCAGCCGTGTTTTGTGGACGCCCTGCCCCACGTGCCCCGAGCACCGGCCGCCCTGGCCATCCTGTCCAGCAGGTGCCGCACACTTGGGGCCGCCCGCTTCGTCTGGGTCCTAATGCTGCTCCTGTTCAAGCAAGCAACCGCCACGCAAGACGCCGGCTCGCCGCGGTGACATAGGGCGAGTCATGAATCATGGGGTCTTTAATCGCAATTCTGATAAGATAGTAAATAATAATTGACATTATAAAATATTAATCGTTATATTACTTTTTATTTTATTTTTTTAATAACGCGATCCATAATACACTTCAATACAAAATGACACATGTGCAGGACCAAACAAGGATATTACTAAGCTTTTCAAATATCATTGAATCATCATTATTAGATGCGTATAAGAAAATATTCAAGCTATATTTTTGCCGTCGTTTTAAATTCTTTAAAGAATAAGTTGATTATCCTTGCGATCATACCAAATGTGACGCCATTTACCCGATGTGGTCACCCTGCTAAATCACGTCAGAGTGGGAAAGGGGTATCAGGTTCTTCTTATCGGTGGAGCGCACCCTCTCTGTGCTCGGACCCTAATGGTAGACATGGTTCTGTTGGCCCAGGAGGGGGCTCTGGAGATGGACGTGGAGTTCTGGACCTCCCTGTGCTGTACCTTCGAGGTGTCGGCGCAGCTCGCCTCCGTCATCCACATCCTGCGGTACCTCATGAGCCTGCCCCTGGACAAGGAGGACGGTGAGGACCGGCGCCCCTTCACATTGAGACGGCTTTACGGACGCTGTTGTCGTTACCACCCTCGCTTACTGCCCTCTGGTGGCTGGGAGTCAACAGCCGGAACCACTACACTGTCCTTGGAGACGCCCTTTCACACACAATCTAAATGCAAGTCCTTATTTGGCTCTCGCTACCTAGAAAGCTGACTACACTGGGAGTCAAAAGTTTTTGGATTTCAAATATTGCCCATAATAAATAAACGCTAATTAATACCAAATAAATATGTATAATAACCTAAAATGCCTACAAAAAAAATGTTCATAATGGCTATTTACGCTTAAGTGATAACAACCTTT
>OLKM01000876.1:109954-209748 GCA_900291075.1 Melanogrammus aeglefinus
GTAACCGTCAATCAAATGCGTCGTACTGCACTTCCCCTCTCGCCACTCCCACGCGTGACCCCTTTCGTGCAACGTACTCAAAGCGTCGTGACCCAGAGCAAGCTTTCTGTTTGTTGTTAAGTCCTGCCGGTGGCTAGCTGGAGCTAGCACGAACGCGTAGCGTAATGGCGCTCACTCTCCGCCGCATTCTGTGTTGGCACAGTCACATGATTGCGCAGTCCACATGTACTTGAGACGCGAATGGGTGGCAGTCAGAGTGAAGAAGGAGGGGGAACAGACACATTGATGAGTTGTGTATTTCTCAAAATCTGCTGCGTTTCTCGAATCCCATACCCCAACCTTTAAGTATGGCCAAAGCGGCATAATTTCACCCTTGGGGATGATAAGGTTAAAGGCCATCAACCTTGCGCCTTCACAATTTATAATTATTTGATCGGCGATACAAAACAATAACTATCATTTCGCCCCAATGATAATGAGTAAGTCTATATAATGAATATAGTCACAGTAGCAGCCTTCCTTTGTGCAGTGATACATGGCGTTAAGCCCACTGCCTAGCTTACCTTATCCAGGACGTCGTAGGCCTTGTTGGCAGTCAGCAGCCTCCAGACTTGGGCGGTAGGCTTGTCTGAGTTGTCCTCCACACAGTGGGCCACCACGTGTGGATGTAGCGCCGCAGCGTTCCTCCAGCAGGCTGAAAGTTAAACAACCGAGCAACCAAATGCTGAGCGCTTACGATGAAAACTCTCATTACCTGCTACTGGCTTGAGAGTGTTTGGGTCATGTATGTTCACAAACACGCCTGATGATCTCACCCACACACACACACCACACACAGCCACCACACACACAGCAGACACACACACACACACACACAACACATCACACCACACACACACCACACACACCACACGGCACACACACACACATCCTCAGACACACACACAGACACACACACAACTCACACCACACCTCTGCTGCCAGCTGTAGAAGACTGTTACCCCCCAGCAGCATCGGTGGTGCTATCTGTCGAGCTGCAACAACACACAGCAAAAAATAATGAACTGAAGTCGCGTGTAAAACTTATTTTTAATGGACATCCAAAAAAAACAAAGAAGATTGAGAAGACCCCTGAGAGCTAGTGGGCCTTAAGGACTACTCCGAGAAGAACCCTGGAGAGCTAGTGGGCCTTTAGGACTACTCACCAGAAGACCCCTGAAGAGCTAGTGGTCCTACCTTCCCGAGATGAAGCCGCTGGCGGCGAGGGAGCTGGGCGGTGAAGTTGACGGAGAGGGAACTTGAAGTGGCCTGAGCTCCTTGCTGCTGTGGGTCTCCACGTTGAAGAGGAGCTTCCTCTGCCTTCTCCTCCTGCTGGCTGCTGCTCGCGGCGGTTTGCTTTCCTCCTCGCCCCTCGACGGGGGGCCGGGGTCTGCGTAGTAGCAGGAACTGCTGGTTGGAAGGGCGGCGAGCGGGTGCGATGTGTAAGAAAGGTTGTTTATCACTTAAGCGTAATAGCCATTATTAACATTTTTTGTAGCATTATAGGTTATTATTATACATATATATTGTGAATAAATTAGCGTTTATTTATTATGGGCAATATTTGAATTCCAAACCTTGATCCCAGTGTAGTCAGCTTCTAGGTAGGAGAGCAAATTAAAAGACTTGATTTAGATTGTGTGTGAGGGGTCCAAAGGACAGTGTAGTAGTTCGGTTCGGCTGTTTGACTCCCCAGCCACCACCAGAGGGCAGTAAGCGAGGGTGGTAACGACAACAGCGTCCGTATAAAGCCGTCTCCAATGTGAAGGGGCGCCGGTCCTCACCGTCCCTCCTTGTCCAGGCGCAGGCTCATGTGAGGTACCGCAGGATGTGGATGACGGAGGCGAGCTGCGCCGCACACCACCGCAAGTACGAGGTACAGCACAGGGAGGTCCAGAACTCAACGTCCACGTCATCTCCAGAGCCCCCTCCTGGGCCAACAGAAAACCATGTCTACCATTAGGGTCCGAGCAACAGAGAAGGGTTGCCGCTCCACCGATAAGAAGAACCTGATACCCCTTCCCACTCTGACAGTGTTTAGCAGGGTGACCACAACCGGTAAATGCGTCTCACATTTGGGTTTATCGCAAGACTAAATTCAACTTATTCTTTAAAGAATTAAAAAACGAGGCAAAATATAGCTGAATATTTTTCTTTACAGCATCTAATAATATGATTCAATGATATTGAAAGGCTTAGTAATAATCCTTGTTTGCTCCTGCACATTTCATTTTGTGGATTGAGTGTATTTGGATCGCGTTAATAAAAAAAAAATAAATAAAAAGTATATAACGATTAATATTTATAATGGTCAATTATTATACTATCGAATCACGAATTGGATTAAAGACCCCATGATTCATGAGCTCGCCTGCTTGTCAGCGGCCGAGCCGGCGGTCTTGGTGGCGTGCTGCCTTGAACAGGAGCAGCATTAAGGACCCCAAGAGGAAGCCGGCGCGGGGCGGGCCCAGGCGTGGTCACCAGCTGGGACAGGATGGGCAGGCCGCCGGTGCCTCCGGGCACGTGGGGCAGGGGCGTCCACAAACACGTGCGCACGATCTTGATGACCACCACGTCCAGTGTTGCTGGTCTCACTGCCCTCGTGGGCCCTGGTGGAGAGAGGGCGAGAGACGAAGGGAAGAATGACACAGGGAGGAAGGAAGGGAATAGCTTCAGTATCTTGGTACCATTTTCTCCACTACAATGGAAACTTTCTCACCCTTGGTGGGTACATGTGGGTACATGGGTTTTATCACACTCTGGAAGACTGTGTGTGATAAAGCATAAATGCACCAGAGTTTCTGTCAGGCCCAGGTATCTCCCCTCTGCTCACTGAAGGACCAGAGGCGGTTTTCAGCCCGGGCCACACATCCCTACAGTGTCGGTGATGAAGAGCCACTAGAACTCTGTTCACAGAGGTGTCTCTTTTGTAGGACAACAACACAGGTCTCTACCATTCCTGGTACACATTAAGGTACCAGTCTCATCGCATTATTAAAGCTGCGGTGGCAACCTTGGTAGAAACCAGCCAGTGTTAAATATACTCAATACTTCAATCCCGCCAAAGCCACTACCCAAAAAACCCTCGACTGGTTCGCTAGCTTTCGGACACTAGGTCTGCCTCGCCTCGTGGAAGACCCTCGGCCATGAGTCCTAACACCCCGCACTCACCTTGATTGATCAGAGCGGGGATGACTGTCTGCCACCGTCTTGTTGATGACCTGGAAGCTGTAGGAGTCGTTCCAGGCGCATGATGTTGGCCCCCATGAAGGTGAAGATGGGCATGATGGTTGTGCAGCACCTTCTCCTGAGGACGGAACGGGTCGGGGGTTAAAAAACACTTCATCGTCCCCGACCGATGACGAGACCTAGAGGCCAAAGCCCCACGTCAACTACGGCAAACCGCAAAAAATAAGCATGCACAGGGATATTTAATTGTGGGGAGTGTATGGATCTCTGCAGGGTAATCAATTAAGTGGATGTGTGGAGGGTATGGATGTGTGGGGGGGGTATGGCTGTGTGGATGTGTGGGGGGTATGGATGTTTGGATGTGTTGGGGGGTATCAAATGTGTTGGGGGTATCACTGTGTTGGGGGTATCAATGTGTTGGGGGTATCAATGTGTTGGGGGCATCAACGGGTGGTGTGTCACTGTGTGGAGGGAGTATCTTACGGGGAACATGCTGGCCACAGTTCCCAGCAGGAGGAGGGCGTGGTGGTGGGTCTGGGGCATGTCCGACACCCTCACACACTGGACCACCAGCTCCACGTTGAACTTGTCCTCCTCCAGAATGTCTGCACGAGAACAGGATTTATGAACAATAGTCAAACGTGGGATGCATATCAAAAACAGCATTCATGAAGAGACAGAATATTGTTTGTCGATTATTGATTGCTAATCAAAATGTATTTCAAGATGGGAAAGAGGCCCCAATCTTTTCTGGACCTACCCGTTGCCACGGGCTCCCCGTCTGGAGACAGCTTCTGGCAGACGTTGAGAAGGCAGCTGAGGAGGAGCTGCCGGGTGTACTCCACGTTAGCCTGGATCCCTGGGCCTGGCTGCAGGCTCCTAAACAGAGACACCAGAGGGTTATTGCAGCTCGGAGAGGCAAGGACCCTGGTTAGAGGTCCCCGTGCTACCAGATGGGCTCTGGGCCTCGATAAACCAGGATGGGTCCCCAGATACCTGTATTACCACCAGGGTGTGTAACGTTTGTTGTACCAGGGTCCGTCTCAAGGTTCCTTAATTACAAGGTCTGCATTTCCCCTACCTGGACAGCAGGGTGAACAGTGCAGGGACCAAGGCCTGGGGTCTCTTCAGCTTCTTCTTGTGCTGCAGCAGCTCGAGGACCAGAGTGACCCTCTGCCACGACACCGCCTCCTCCTCCGGCTTACTCTCCCCGCTCTCTTCAGCTTTCCTGCTCGGAGAAAAACAAAAACAAAAACGTTGGTCCCCTTCTAGATTTCCCTTTTTCTCAGAAAAAAGGGCTCCATGTCCTCTTTGAGCAGCTCAGAGCTTTGATAGAAGCCATCCCGTAACAGAGCCATTTAGCAGCTCAAATGCAATATTCAAACAAATTGCAAAACCACCTCTATAACCCACATGTGGGTACATGGGTTTTATCACACTGGAAGACTGTGTGTGATAAGCATAATGCACCAGAGTTCTGTTAGGCCCAGGTATCTCCCCTCTGCTCACTGAAGGACCAGAGGCGGTTTTCAGCCCGGGCCACACATCCCTACAGTGTAGTGACGAAGAGCTGATAGACCCTAGTATTCACAGAGGCGTCCTCGTAGGACAAACACAGGTCCTACCATCCTTAGTATATAAAAGTACCAGACCCTTTATAAAGGTGATGAACAACACCCGTGTCTGTCTACGCCTCTGTCAAAGGGCTCCATTACCGTCTCCATTCAGTTGACTACGAGGAGTTCCTTGCCTAGATAATCTCGCTAATATGAAGATATCTTAATCCTATATTACTTAAAATACATAGATATAACCGAATGCCAAACAAAAATAGGTCTAAATATAAATATATTTTTATAGCAGTAAATAAAAAAAATAAAATGATTTGATAAATCCTGATTAGAGCAGCCAAGACTAAACTTCCTTTTTAAATACTAACCGTATAGGTCGGATATTGTTACGTCAAAGCAAAGAACTACGAAAGAAACATGAGCTAAACCTGCTTTCACAGTACAGTATGTGAAGGGACGGGGAAAGAGTCCTGGGTAATAATGTAGTCCACCCCACCTCTGTAGCATCTTGCTCCTGCGCGTCTGCTGGACGGTCACGCTGACTTTAGGTTTCGCTGGAGGAACCAGCTCTTTGGCCACCAGCTCGGCATCCACCGCTAGCTACGGATGAAGAAACAAAAGAGGAGCATAAGTAGGGTTAAGTGTAACTTGAACCGACTGTAGTGTCTCGGAAGTTTATGACAGTGGTGATGTCCAAAACTCAAAAATACCCTTTTGAAAGTCGAAATATTGAAGAATTACTCTCAGAATACACTTTTCTTTCGTTGCCCGCCCCCAAATACCCTTCTGTACAACAATAATGACTGGTGTATCAATGAAAAAATATTAATATTATTATTAATAGCCATTATTACCAAAGCAATCAAGTGTACTGTCAGTCAGCATTGATTAATACTGACTCTGAATGCCTGCATTTTTGAAAATATAGGAAAGTAACCGACGCCATCGGAGCGTGGCGGTGGGCTCCCCTCACCCCTTTGAAGACGCTGCAGATGGCGCTGGAGACGAGGGTGTCCCGGCTGTCCGCCAGCAGGTCAAACATCACGCCCAGGAGCTGCTGCTGCACCTTCTCCTCCCCCAGCGCGGCGAAGAAGGCCTTGGTGATCTGCCGGGGTCAAGGTCAGACGGAGACAGGTCACGGACAGGGCGAGGAACTGGCCGCACGCGCGATCCATCGTCCGAGGAGTGTCTAGGAATACACTGGGCTTGGGGAAGATGGACACGTCCTATTTTGATGAATTCTTTCTATACATGCAAATATGAAAAACGATTTTTTTCTGCCCATAGTGACGTCATATGTGTATTAAAGGAAAAGAATGGCTCAACATCGCAACCCGGTGGTAAAATAGGGGCCCTTTAAAATCCTATTCCTTTTAGAAGACAAGTTCAGATGAGACGAGGCAGTGTGTGAAAAACACAAACACAGACCTGCTCCAGAGCCATGACTTGGATGCTGGGGATGTCCGGGTAGGGCTGCAAGGGCGACTTCAGGGCCTGGACGAACAGGGCCAGGCAGGCCTGGTCCTTGGCCAGCAGGGGGGCCGCCTCCTCGTTGTACTTGCCCAGGACCAGCTGTGAGAGCTGGGCCTCGCTGCGCAGAAAGTTGGGGTCCTGGCCGCTCTGCACCACCAGCCAGTCCAGCACGGGCATCAGGTCCGTCAGCACAGACTGGGGGGGAGGCGGGAAAGCACAAGGGTGGCCGGTGTAGAGTTAGGAACGGTTCGTGTCTGGAAACTAAAGACTTGCTGGCTCAGAGCCAAGGCGCCCTTGAGCAGGATTCAAAGACTAACTGCCATTTGCCTTTATAGCCAATGTTTATCGCCAATGCCCATCAGCATTTGGTGCATCTATATATAAAACAGAGGGGGGTAACACAGAGACAAATAGACCGAGACAGAGAGACAGATAAAGTGTGGGCGAGAAATAAGGATAAAGAGAGACAGAAAGGGGGTTTTAAAAGTATGAAACCAGCATTATCTAAATGAACATGTGTGATATTCTTATAGTGATCCGTCAGTACCGCCCTGCGACAAACACTGGAGGACCCTTGGGGTACATGTGGGTACATGGGTTTTATCACACTGGAAGACTGTGTGTGATAAGCATAATGCACCAGAGTTCTGTCAGGCCCAGGTATCTCCCCTCTGCTCACTGAAGGACCAGAGGCGGCTTTCAGCCCGGGCCACACATCCCTGTGATCACCGGTAACATATAAAAATAATATCGCTGTTGCATACAAGTAAACCAAAAAACCAAATGGTTTGCCGCCATAGATATGAAATGGGTTTGTAGTAGTGGTCTAGGGACTAAAAGAGTTGCTGGTTCAGAGCCAAGGCGCCCTTGAGCAGCATACACAGATTAGCTGCCGTTTGCCCAATGTTATCAATGTTTATCGCCAATGCGCATTAGAATTTGGTGCATCTATATATAATTAATCATCCAGGGACTGTATTGCTGATGCACACATCCATATGAATGAACTATATTACACACATGCTGTCCATTTACCAAAAAGCCTGCGTCTGCGTCGCCAGGAGTAATGAGAGCCAAACACTGATGATGCTAAACAAATAGCATGGCTACGTCTGTTGGTTAACGACACCCTGCGGCATCAATGCCATCGCCAACTGCGTCGACCGCAGGAGCTCATCAACCGAGCGGGCCTGTTGTGCTGCCACACCCCCTCACCTCTCCGTTGACGTGGTCCAGGGTGCGGAGCAGGGCGACGGCCGTGTAGGAGGGGCAGGCCGAGGCCTTGATGGTCTCCAGCAGCTGGTGGAAGGCCGTCCCCAGCGTGGGCTTCTGGGGGTCGGCCTGCTCCGGGTCGGCGCTCACCTCCTCGTGCAGAACGCTGAGCGCCTAAGGCGAGGAACGACAGTGAGGGGGATGTTGGTGCTCGGGTTAGGGCTGCTCGATAATGGAGAAACATCAGTCAAGATTATTTGGTCAAACTTGAAACCACGATTATTTAAAAGAAAATGTTCAAATCAAAAATAATGTACAAATATGTATCCATCTGTTATTTTAATGAAGAAAATGATATATACTTAATTAATTTTTTCAATTATATTAGTTTGGAGATCATTTGACCCCGAAAATCGAAATCACGATCAAAATTGGATTGATTGCACAGCCCTAGCTGGCGTTACTCTTCATAATGTGAGCCTAACAGTTGGCCGTTTGGTGTTGGTGTGCGTTTTGTCTTTGCCCTGGTACCTGGCTCAGGTGGGAGGGGTCGGCGATGATCTCCTCCGTGTTCTTCAGTAGCCTTGTGATGACCGGCTGGAAGGAGGACTCCGTGGCCTGGGACAGTTTGTCCAGGACGGCGATGGCAGCCCGCCGGACCTCCCGGAGCGGGGAGCAGAGGCAGGCCAGCAGAGACGGCACCACTGAGGACCAGCCGGAAACCAGACGCACCATGTCCATTTAGGTTGTCGCACTCAGTCAATTTGACGCACAGAGTTCAAATTAAACTCCAATTGTTTTATTTTTTAATACCAGTATACCAGTTGATTTAATATCATCTTTCAGAAACATCTAATCTCTAAAGAGGAATGAGTTAAAATAAAAATCTATAACTTGTAAATCACTGAAACAGTATCGCTCTGAGGGGGACCTACACTAGATGACCCTTGGGGGACATGTGGGTACATGGGTTTTATCACACTGGAAGACTGTGTGTGATAAGCATAATGCACCAGAGTTCTGTTAGGCCCAGGTATCTCCCCTCTGCTCACTGAAGGACCAGAGGCGGTTTTCAGCCCGGGCCACACATCCCTACAGTGTAGTGATGAAGAGCCGATAGACCACGTTCACAGAGGCATCTTCGTAGGACGTACACAGGTTCTACCATCCCTAGTACATAAAAGTACCAGACCCTTTATAAAGGTGATGAACAACACCCGTGTCTGTCTACGCCTCTGTCAAAGGGCTCCATTACCGTCTCCATTCAGTTGACTACGAGGAGTTCCTTGCCTAGACAATCTCGCTAATATGACGATATCTTGATGCTATAATACTAGAAGACAAGGCAAAAAAGGTTCTGGGCTCGATGCCTAACGACGACACTCTACCTCCTAGAAGCTCTGCCCGAGATGAAGTCACTTTGGACAACAACTGCTGTTGACTAAATAACAATCCAATATCACAAAAAGAAAATACTACTACTAAACTATTCATCCTCAAATAATGGCCCATTTCCCAAAATATAGAATTTGCTTAAATCCCATCTTATCCATCCATCAATACATCTATGATCCGGGCTTCGGGGCGTACCTGGCGACTGGGTGGAGGCCAGCGCGGGCAAGCGTGCTGGCGGGCAGCGCGGCGAGCACCGCCTGGCCCACGTACAGCGCCTGGGTCTGGAGGACGGCGCCCACGCGCACGTCCAGCTGGTCGCCCTGGTTGGCGCCGTAGTCCCACAGCATGCACAGGAACTTCATCAGGTCCATGGGCGTGGACAGGTGCACCTGGGGGCCGGTTGAGAGGGGGAGGGGTTAGAAAAACAACAACAACAACAACAACAACAGGTGCATAGTTGAAAGACGACACTGGAGGATCTTTGGGGGACATGTGGGTACATGGGTTTTATCACACTGGAAGACTGTGTGTGATAAGCATAATGCACCAGAGTTCTGTCAGGCCCAGGTATCTCCCCTCTGCTCACTGAAGGACCAGAGGCGGTTTTCAGCCCGGGCCACACATCCCTACAGTGTCGTGACGAAGAGCTGATAGACCCTAGTGTTCACAGAGGCGTCCTCGTAGGACAAACACAGGTCCTACCATCCCTGGTAAAGTACCAGACCCTTTATAAATGTTATGAACGACACCCGTGTCCGTCTAAGCCTCTGTAAAGATGGCTCCATAGCCTTGTCCATTCAGTTGACCACAAGTGGTCCCTTGTCTAAACAATCTCACAGTAGAAAGACGGCCACGAGGACTATTTTTACTCTCACCACGGTAGTTCAGTGTCGTCAACAATCAACTGGAGCTAGCATCTCATGAAAACGTGACAGAGATAGATAGGACCTTAGGTATATTTTAAGTGTATTCTCTATGGCAGCATTGGGCCGCGGGTCGGTGTCACTACGAGGTGTATTGCTTACTAGGTTGGCGCCCTAGCTGGGTTTAGCTCTACGTGGGCACTTGCTGAACTTTGAACGTGAGCACGAGGGGGACCGAGGAAGGGGGGCCGCCATCTACCTGGAAGAGCAGTTTCATCAGGTCCCGGTAGGGCCTCTCCGCAGGCCCCTTGCTGGACCCGCTGATGGTCATGTCAAACAGGCGACACAGCAGGTGGAGGTAGCAGCAGGTGGAGGTGTCCAGCTTCTCCGGGTTCCACCACACGTTCCCTAGAGAGAGAGAGAGACGGAGGGACACACGGCCAATCAGATGACAGCAGAGAGAGAGACAGCCAATTAAAGGAGTAGATAAGAGAGAGAGAGCAAACCAGCGTAGTGACAACAGGGTAGTGGCTCACCTCTGAAGGAGGGGTCCGGGCACTTGAGGGCGGAGATGAAGCCGCGGAGCATAGAGAGCAGGACGTGCAGGTACTCGGCCTCGGCCGCTGCGCCCCCGCTAGCCTTCTTCATGTACACCGTCAGGGACCCCGAGAAGGAGGTCTGGCACCCTTTGGTCAACTATGGGAGGGAGGGGGGGGCACACGCAGAGACAGATAGAGTGTAGGAGAGACATAGGGATAAAGAGACAGAAAGGCGGTTTTAAAAGTATGAAACCAGCATTATCCAAATGAACATGTGTGATAGTTCTTATAGTGATCCGTCAGTACCGCCCTGCGACACACACTGGAGGACCCTTGGGGTACATGTGGGTACATGGGTTTTATCACACTGGAAGACTGTGTGTGATAAGCATAATGCACCAGAGTTCTGTCAGGCCCAGGTATCTCCCCTCTGCTCACTGAAGGACCAGAGGCGGCTTTCAGCCGGGGCCACACAAGAAAATCCATCTTCTATAGCTGTTGCACACAAGTTAAATCAACTCACCGCTTTGCCGCCGCTGGAGGCGTCCAGCAGGTGGCGCTCCAGGCAGGGGTAGATCCTCTGCGCGGTGACCAGGTGGTGGGTGACGCTCTGCTGGCCCAGGCCCTGCAGCAGCGTCTGGGTCAGCACCAGGAAGGCTGTCCTTGCCCGCAGCCCAGTGCCCTGCAGCTGCTCGACTACCATCGCCAACTTCTCCAGCTGAGGAGGCGACCATGGTAATGTTTACCGCTGGGTCATGTAGGGTGCTTTACCACCAAGGGATGTTCAGTGAGTCCAGAGGGAGAGGAGCCCGTAGGGGGTGAGGGCCTCTTGCTCTAGCAGGGGCCCAGGTTAGGTTGTGGAGGTTGGAGATGAAGCCCGGGGCCTTAGGGCTTGGGAGTCACATATGTCACCCTGTCCCTCTCCCCTACACTGCCTATTTAATAAAGATAGACCAATTTCATTGTCTAAATATATACAATATCATTTTTTTTACCATCAATTCGATAACATGGATGGAATTGCCAGGAAAATAACCTGCTTTAGAACCAACCGCTTTCATTTGTTAACGACAGCCATCTTTTAACCGATTTTCCCGTGTCTCGCGTCCGATCAGTTCAGAGCTTGCTGAATGATTTGACTGTATATAAATTATTAAATGAGTGAAAGACTGATTAAATAGGTGCATCAATGAATAAATGAATGAATAAATGAGTTGGTGACTCACAGCAGAGCGCTTGGAGAAGGGATCCATGAGGGCCAGGTTCTTGGACAGGGTGGAGACCAGGCGGTCGTTGGCGGTGGCCATCAGGTTCTTGGTGCTGGTATTGGTCACCACGTCACTCAGCTCTGCACAGCAGGGGAGAGAAACATCCTTTATTCAGCACCTTGATGACCATGGTCAAAATAGGGGGGTCTACGGTCTTTCTCATTGTGTACTTAAAATATATACAAATACATGAATGCTTATTGTACAGTATCTTGCAACTAATTTTAAACACAACTTTATGCACCTCATATCTTAGATTTGAAGTCTTTGCTACTTTAGCTCTAATCTTTACGTGGGCTCTTGCTGAACTTTGAACGCGAGCACGAGCCCTCGCTAAATCTTCTGTAATCATCCCCACTTTGGGTTTTCCACGCAACATAGATGAACCTGGTCATGACATAAGAATTTCCCTTACAGAATTGACCACGTTATCCTTTGCCAATTAAAAAATGAGAAAGAAGAGGTCCGTGTTTTCCATAGCGTTTTCCAGACTGTACCCCAGTCGCGGGCAGCTACCTTTAGCCCAGTCCTGGGTGAGGGGTTGCTGGGCCAGGATGGGGCAGGTGGCCACGCAGGTGGCTAGCTGGAGCTGCGGCGAGTCCGGCTTGGCCGAGGTGATGACCAGGAAGGGGAGGAGCCTCCAGCCCAGCCTCTCAGAGAGCTCCGCGTTGCCCCTGCCGAGGCGGGGGTCCGACAGCACCCGCACGCAGTCCTGCAGCACCGGGAGCCTTTGATTGGAGGAGGGTGGGGTTGTCAGTGCACCCATAGAGAACAGCGCCAATAGTTTGTCATTTCAAATGTTGAAAGATTGATTATAACAAAGGGCAGTCTGTGGCTTTTTAGGAGAATTCATCTCAACAAAAGTCCATTCCTGAAGTGATTCGGAGTTTAGTTTACCACTGGCCAGCCAATGAGACGTCGGTTCTCTCCAGCAGGGCCAGCAAGCAGGAAATGGTGTCCTCTGGCTCTCCAAACGATCGATGTACAGCTAAAAACAAAACGAGGAGCAAGGGAAGATAGAAAATATGATTAAAATTAGTACAACGGCATTAAGTCTAAATATATATCCATTTGATCTATCCATCAATCTCACTATCAAACTACATCTATCCATCCCTCCATCGTTACAAACAAAAAGAGCCATGTTAAGAAATGATTAGCCTCTATTAACCAAAACGTAGAGCTAAGTTAGGAAACCATTAGCCGTTGGCCGCATGATAGCTTCTCCAAGTTTGTGCTAGTAGACTGACCTCCAGGGCCTTCAGGGCAGCGGCCACCACCTCTGGGACGTGGTCCTGCATGCGGTCAAGAAGGGCCTCCCTCAGGAAGCTCTGGTCCAGGTTCTCCTGCTGCTCATCACAGAGACACACAACCATCCAGGAGTTACCATGACAGCACAGTCGGACCAATGAAACAAGCCTACGAGAATATTCCTGGCAGCTTAACCATGAAAATAGAAAAAGATAAGAAGATGAAGGTCAGTTCTGCTCTGGGGGGGGGGGGGGGGGAAATGACCCTTGCGGTACATGTGGGTACATGGGTTTTATCACACTGGAAGACTGTGTGTGATAAGCATAATGCACCAGAGTTCTGTTAGGCCCAGGTATCTCCCCTCTGCTCACTGAAGGACCAGAGGCGGTTTTCAGCCCGGGCCACACAAGATCAATAAAATCATTACTATCAAATTATACTAATACAAAGTTTACTTAAAAAAATGAACTTTTTATCTAAACGCATGTTACAATACAGTGAGTGGACACAATGGGAACTCAACAGGGACCATGGCAGCGTTAAGGTCATGCTCTACCAGTTGAGCTACACAGGACATCTTCTCCATTGGGCTAAAAGACCAGAACCTTCCGGCACACTATAGCAGGGTAGTGGTCACCTGTCCAGCGGAGAGAAGGCCGGCGAGGTGCTCCACGGCCAGGTTCCTGACCGAGGACAGCGGGTGCTTCAGGCTGAGCAGCAGGGACGTGTCAGAGTCCCCCAGGATCTGTGGAAACGGAGGGGGTTAAAGTAAAAAAAAAAACACTACTACCTAGAATATCCTGCTCTCAAGTCAGGTTAAACCGAGATTCACTGAGGCTCAAAATAGCAGAAATGCGTCAACATTTCAGAGCAGAATTGTTCACAGACTTGCAAAACACAGAGGGCAGCAACATTTGCGCCTCACTGGATATAACGACAACACACACAAGTACTACAACGGGCTCCACTAGCACACTAGCCATAGAATTACTTACTTATTTATGGACATACAAGCCCTAGAGATGGACACATGTTAACGTAGAACTGTTCACTGGTTTATCTGACAGGCAAGGCATGCTGGGAAAGTACCTGGAACTTTCCACTGCTCATTGTCAGGGAGATGAAGTGATGGAAGAGTTGTTTCTGCTCCGCGACAGCCAAGTCACACACGTGACCCGACAGGGCGTCATCTAGGGCGCCGCAGTACCTGCAGGTGACATCCCAGTTACACCGCACTGCCAGTTTAAATCCATCATGTTAAAAAAATGCATTCCTACTCCTAGGGCGCGGTGGAGTCACGGGCAGAGCACCAATCCAACCGTTTCCTACGGGATTCACTCACTTGGACTCAAACAGGCGCACCAGGGGCAGCAGTCTCTGGTTGAGGGCGACGATGTGCTCCTCAGTGGGAGCGCCCAGGCCCAGGTACTCCACCAGGAGAAGCCTGCACATGGAACACCACAATCGTTTTGTATACAGAGTAGAAATGACGTAATGGGACGGTGAGACTGATGAGGCACGGGGTGGTTGGCGTGGGTATGAGGCCGGGTGCTCACCTGGCCACGGTGTTGTCCAGGCCCTTGGTCAGGGGGAGGGACCGGACGACGGACTCCAGCAGCAGGACGTGAGCGGGAACCTCAGAGTCTTGCTCCATCTCGTCTGCAAAGTCATGGGTTTGCGTTCATCCAATGAAAAGGAGGAACTAAGTGTGATGGCAAGCTCTTTCTACTGGGCTTTATAACTGTCATTTTCAACAGAAAAGAATAAATTAAAAATAGAAATCCTAGAAAGTTCTACTAAGCTCTTAAGGGAAAAAAACGCTTTCCTGGAATATTCCAGAAGAAAACTTGGAACAAATACCCCGCCACGTCCTGCTGCCATGCCTACCCACCCCACGTAGGGCGGCTCCGTACCGTAGCGCTCGGTGACCACAGCGTGGACCAGGAGGGGCAGCAGGTAGTGCAGCAGTGGGCTGATGTCGTGGACCAGCGCCATGGCCTGGAGGCTCTCCACCAGGGAGCCCACGCAGCACAGGGGGCCGAAGGCTCTGCAGCACAAACAAACAAAGTATTCTGGAAGTTGAGAATTTTCTTCAATCGATATTTAAAGATTTTCGGAATTTGTCATTACCTCCTACTTTTCCTGATCAACGGATTATATGAAAACTTAGGGGATAATGTCAAATATGTCCTTAATGCCTGGATATAAATGTGAGAATTTGCTAGCGCTGGGCTAGTTTCCATTCATTGGACTTCAAGTGTGCTGACTTGCAGGCAGGGGCTAGAGCTAATAGCATTTGTTTGCAGAGACCACATAGTTCGTCACATTAAACCCATCGGGCTAACCAACCATGATCCACCAATACGTACTTGGGGCCTACAGAGTCCTTCTTCTGGTTCTGGATCAGGACGATGAGACAGCCCAGGCCCTCTTTGGCGAGCACGGGCTCCTTGACCATGGACTTGGCGACGTGCAGGGCCAGAGTGTTGACCAGGCTGCCCTCCATCACCACCTTCACCGCAAGCTGGCACACGATCATGTAGGTGGCCGCCTTGTAGTCCGTCACGGACGACTTCAGACCCTGGGGAGGGAGAGGGCAACATGGGGGTCACCAGCTTAATAAAGGCATTTTTGAAGTGGTTCGTAGAGGTGAAGTAAAGTGTGGACAAATGTGTAAGCAATCGGCTTGGTGAAAAAACTTTTTATCCAAATACATCTTGGGGCGTTTTTCAGGGAAATCATCAGGGATATCTCCAATATTCATTCAATGACGTGAATGACACTGATGTTGTTACCTTCTGAACAAAGGGCAGCAGTTTGGAGATGATGGTGTCCGTCACTTTGTCCACAGCGTCCAGAGTAGACACCATGGTGGAGGCGTAGAAGGAGAAGACCACTCTGAGCTGGGAGTAGGTGGTCGAGTGTGTAGAATAAGCCTGAGCAAAAAAAAAAAAAATCCCAGATTAGGATTTCATGCAGTCACGGGGTGAGGCATTAGGCCAATGTGCACGTTCTGTGTGTTGGAAGATATGAGAAGAAAAAAAAAGGCATTTCTTCAATGTATTTCAGAATTGAGATTCATTGAAAAGGGATTCTGTAAACTACATTGAGCATTAGTTTTACTATTGAACCCATTTTTATTTAATATCACGTGCATTTATGTTTAGCCAACAGGCTATGACAAATTGATGGGGCAGGGAGATTTTAAAAGATGTCCTTTACACTGGACTTTTCCATGAAAAAGTAACATCAGTACAATTTTAAAAAGGCATGGCACATGGACTGACAGACAGAGAGAGAAAAACAAATGCATAGTATTCACATGCATGTCACATGAGATGACACGTCCGTGCTTACCTCAACAGCCTTGGTGACCATGGTGCAGATGAAGTCCATGAAGCTCAAGTCTTTGTAGCAGTGAGTGATCAGGGTTCCTCTGGCTAATGGCACTCCGCTCCTCTAAACACATACACAGAACAACCCAAATTCACGTCAAGTTCTACTCAAAAAGACAAATTAGGGCGTACATGTTCACTGCCCATACAACTACATCAAAATGATTGACCACCATGCCTAGGTTTATTTTTCTCTCTCAATACCAAGACACGATAATAACAAATTCTGGACAGAAGTATATAATTACATCTGAAACGACAGCATAAATAAAGCTACCTGCGTAAAAACACACACACACACACACACACACACACACACACACACACACACACACACACACACACACACACACACACACACACACACACACACACACACACACACACACACACACACACACACACACACACACACACACCTGTAAGGCGTGCAGCCAATGCCAGCGGTGTGTTGGCTCGCTGATCTTCAGGAGTTGGACCACCCTGGAGAAGATCTTGGTCTCGTGGTAGGGCATTGTGCATGCCAGCAGGCTGTCCACATTGTACAGCTGGATGTGAAACCTGGGATGATGCGGGCCAGGTAGAAACAAAGACACTTAAAGACGACCTCCTGAGCACTTCTCGATACTGTGATGCATTTCCTAGTTTTGGTTGTTAAATTGTTAACACAGTTCAAAATAGGCAAGGGGATGTGATGATAGGATTTGATTGGAAGTAATGGGGGATTTAAAGCCTACTAGACCGAATGTATAAAGACATAAGGAACCTACAAGATATATTGCATATTAAAATTATTGACGGTTCTTCAGGAATTTAAGGGGAGATTAACACAAAATTATAAGAGAAGTCGCACTGTTATCAATGCAAGGTGTGTTTCGTTTGTAGAATAGATGTATTAGTACAGAATTAGTAATAGTTTGAATAGCCATTTTTAAGCATTCAGATACTTTACGTATCTATAGATATAGGTCTAAAAATCATAAGTCATCATAAAAACACTGTAGAAATGAGCAAACAACTACCGTCCCTCTGCACTGAACATACCATTGAATTTAGCATAAAAATTTAAGATTAGGTTAAGGACCATACCTGTGTATGAGCCACTCTAAGCACTTCTGGGCTGGCTTGAGGAGAAAGTAAGGTGAGATGCGTGCGAGGAAGAGGGAGATGCCCTTGTCTAGTTTCTCGTTGATTTCCTTCGACTGGACGCTCCTTTCCAACATCACGGAGCCCTGGTTAAATAGTGTGTCCTGGAACTCTGCGAATGCAGGTTCGATTCCCAGAAGCTCTTCGAGTCCATTACACCCTAAAGATATAATAAGAATAAATATGTGACGATTAAGGATGGAAATCAGAGAAGAAGACTGAATCAGTAAGCAAGATGTAATGAACACACACACACACACACACACACACACACACACACACACACACACACACACACACACACACACACACACACACACACACACACACACACATTGAATCCCGAGGACTACTCACCGAGGGCGTAGAAGGTGGTCCTGTCCACAGTGGCAGCATATTTGGGGTCGAAAAGAAGCGAGGCGACCTCTTTCCGGGTGAACAAGTTGGGGTCATTCTGAGGCAAGGCAAGCCTCTTCAGTTGGTGGGCGAGGGATGTCATTGTTTCTTTCTTGAAATCTAAAAAGGGACGATTCGACACCAATGAAGGGATGAATGCAGCGTGAAATGTCTCTTTATAAATAACTTCTATACTTTTTAACTTCTTTGCGAATTAGTTATATTAAAATAATGTTTAATGTGATTGTCAATGGTGGGATAATGCATTTTTTATTTTCAATAAATCTCGTTGCTCTTTTCTTAGAGCTGATGATCAGTAGATAGTGGCCTTTATAACGTGTTATAACGTTATGGGAATTAAACTTTGGGCATGGCATGGGCTACCTCCGCAATGCGTGTGCTATTTCAGCTAAATAAAGACCAGAGACACATTTCATAGGTAAACTGATATGCAAAAGATTCATAAATATGATGATGAATTTCTATAAGAATAATGAAAAGTCGAAAAAGTAAAACATTTACCGGTCTTCAGTGAATCCCTTGCATACACGTGCCCACAGTGTTGATGGCTGCAGTGACCTGCCACGCGGAGATTCTACATCCGGTTCACCACTGCCCGATTTGCGGGTTTCTTTATTTCATATTTCTTCCAATAACTATAATTGATTATTTATGAATATTTTTATTTGGTATTATTTTTAATACTATAATAAATATAGATACACATTTTCAAAAATAATCAAGCAATAATAGCAGCAGCAATCGGTGCTGTTTTTATATACCCCCTTCCAACCACAGGGGGGCGGTAATTCACCGTAAGTGTATATAGACCGGTCAAATCTCACACAGTCATACTCGGTGGGATGCCGCACTAGCAAGAAGTCTTGGAGCCAGTGGACAAAACATTTAACATTTGATGCAAAACCACATGACTGTTGACGAATATATTTTTTATTCTGGTGTTTTTAGGTTGGTGTCTTTTGAAGAAAACTAAATTTAATAGTCGATTTGCCAGTATTTGGTTAGCATCACCAGCCGTAGCAAAGGACACCTGCGTCACTGACACGTAACTGAAAGGGCGAGGAGAAAACACATCGGGGCTTCTCCAAAGGTAAGCTATATGTGGCACGCTAATACAACAAAGGAGTGTCAATGTTATGCGTCGTCGTTGGCGTTGGCTGCCTTTAGTCCCTCAAAGTGTTGACATTTTGTTTTTCGCGGGGTCCCGCCCACCATGGGCTATGATTGGTTCATTTCTCCGCCAGCGTATCATAATTCCAAGCCGATTGGTTGAGCTATTTAAAGAGCCTCTGAAGTTGCTGTTAAACCTCACTATGCTGATTGGAATAGGACGTTAGCCAGGCCCGATTCTCTACATCTATATTCTCTACCAGTGGTAAGTGAAACTGGACTCTGTTGACTGAGTGCCGTGACTCGTTTCTCATGTGTCAAACACAATTGATTTTTAAACGGTAATCAAAACAGTCAAACGGGGAAGAACCAAACTGTGGTTCTGGCAGGTGATCGTCACCTGTTACCAATCTTAGCTTATCAGCAGTTACTGCCCCCTGTAGTCTAATTAAAGTAACAGCAGTGACAATGAGGACATCCCTAGAAAATCTTTAATTGGCTCAATGAGAGGGTAGCTGGGTAATCCAAAGGTAGCCTACAATGGTGTGCCAACTGATTTAGTAATTTGTATTATGCAGTAGCCGCTGGCTGTTCCATAATTTCTTTCTTCAAATTCATTCAATAAATGTCTTGACTAGGCAAAACAAACTATTCATATCACATTTTAGACTTGCAGAGAATTGTATGCAATGTAACTTTTTTATGTTTTCGGAAGAGACTTGCTCATCCCCTGCACTCATCTTCTCCAGGCACCCCTCTATCTCAAATGGGTAATTGTGAATGCCTATAAAGGCTAATGAGACCTTAAGAAAAGCAATCAATAGTTTTCTGATTAAATTAATCAACCATATTAGTAGTAAACTTTACGATTTTTTTTAAAGTGCATTTTATTTAAAGTGCATTTGATTTGAGATGATATTAATGAGAAGGTAGGGTAAGGCATCTTGCTGAAGGTAGTCTGCACATTGTGGACAAGACTATGAATAAGCATACTTTCCTGCATTTACAGATACTAGTTCATGCTATACAAAATATCTGGCAAGTAATATTGTAATATGGGGGTCTTTTAGCTTGGCGATACTCGATCAAACACTGAAAATACTGCCGGCAGTCTAAACAGGTGGTAGCTGAAGGGAGAGGGAGGGGTGAGTTAATCAGTAAGCTGCTGCTGCTGCTGCTGCTCTGTCCGGCATGCTAACAGGAAGTGATCGCTGCTGCGGCAGCAGTACAGTAAGTAGGGCTAAGGTGCTTGATGCTATAAGAATACATGTGCGCGTGTGTGTGATGTCTTGCCTTCAGTTCACCGTGCTATGAACTCCGATGACGAAGAGGGTACCCTGGAGTGCTGGGGATGGACTGACCTGTGTGTATTACTGTTTGTTTCTGTCTGTGATCATTCCCTGGTGACTTGGAACCTGTTCGTGTGTGTGTGTGTGTGTGGGTGTGGGTGTTGTGCTTTTTTTTAAATGATGCTATTTTTACTTCTTGCTGTATATGTGGTAGATCTAATATAACTATTGGCAGTGGTCCCTTTTCATGTGGCACCCTTTTAGACTCGGGTGGGAGACTGCAAAGGAGATTGTAAGGAACCCACAGTTTATTTTTGATCTACCTTACTGTTTTGATCGGCTTCAGTGTGGCACACTTACTATCGTCTGTCTTTGTGTTCATCCTTAATCTGTCTCAGAGTTAGGTCTCTGTCTGCCTGTGAACCATGTGACATGCCGGATGAATTCAAAGGTCATTGATCTAACGGCATGTCTTGTAGATTAGCCTTGCAGTTATCGGGCTGATACTGTTTTGGCCACTCGCAGAACGTGTGTGTGGTGTGTGTGTGGCATTCGATGGCATTCCAGCCGAGCGTCCCAAATGCCAGTAGTATTAAAACCCGCCAAGTTTAGCTGTTCTCCCTACTTTCATGCTGTCTACTTGATCCGTATTGTGGTTACTGTTCTGGGTTATCCTGTAAGGTGTTTCCTGTTCAACTAGGGCTGCTCGATTATGGGAAAAATCATAATCACGATTATTTTGGTCAATATTGATATCACGATTATTCAAACGATTATTTTTGAGTTTGAAAACATGCATTTATTGACACTATCAATTATGACATAGAAACACGTATAAGTATCCAAAATTAACTTCCTTCTTGTTTAAGTGCACTGCCACAACATTCTGAATATAACATTTGATTTTTATAAAACATTTCATGAATAAAATATATATACTAAGACCATCAAATATCACACAGAAACACGTATAAGTATCCAAAATAAAACCTTTTTCGTGTGTAAGTGTACTGTCTGCCACAACATTCTGAATCTAACAATTGATTTTTATAAAAACATTTCATGAATACAATATAAGAGACGCGCATGCGAAAGCATTCAACGCGGCGAGAGGTGTACAATCAAACAGGCGTGCTGCATCAGGAAGTATGCCGTTGGCAGGAGGCGGGACATGCCAGTGAGCCGCCAATCAGCAGCGTAGACCGATGCTGCTGATTGGCGGTTCACTGGCATGTCCCGCCTCCTGCCAACGGCATACTTCCTGATGCAGCACGCATCTTATATTGCGCGTCTCATATTGTATTCATGAAATGTTTTTATAAAAATCAAATGTTAGATTCAGAATGTTGTGGCAGACAGTACACTTACACACGAAAAAGGTTTTATTTTGGATACTTATACGTGTTTCTATGTCATAATCATCATTGTCAAATTAATCGTTTCAACTCGATTATACGAGTTTGGAGATCGTTTGACCCCAAAATCGATATCGCGATCGAAATTCGATTAATTGCACAGCCCTATGTTCAACCTTGCACTGGCCGGAGAACATGACACTGCTGGGACATCCCAGGGGGAACCGGACTCCCAAAGGCTTTAAATATAGTCCAAACTGGTTCATCCTGAACTTCCTGGGGTTCTTTCTTTGGGCCATTTGGATCTTGTCGACTGCCTCGCTCTGTCGGGTAAACCAGAGGGGGACCTTATGACGGGCGAAAGAGGCAGGACCCCAAAGATTTGACACTTTTTGGAGAACCATTGTATTTAATATAATTGAGCCATGTTGGCTGATGCCTTTTTATCCAAAGCGACGTACAGCTACTTCATACACTGGTCATTCAGGAGCATCTAGGGGTTGGACATTGTTCTCAGGGCTGCCCACCGGTAACCTGCAGAGAGGCGAGGTTGAACCCAGGCTCTTTCGGCCGGGACTCGACCCCAGTTTGCGACGAGCGCGGTGCCGTTTCCTTCAGTTCTCATCCTCTCATTGAATCTCGTCTGTCCAGCTACTGGTGGGCGGTGTTGGACGAAGAGAGATCCGACCGACCGAGCCCGCGGCCCCCCGCCACCATGTCCAGACGCAGCCTGAGGATCCACACGCCCCCCCATGAGCGGGGCTCGCCCTATGGCAGCGCCTCCTTCAGCCTGGGCGGGCCGCCCAGGAGTGAACAGACGTAAGTGGGTGTAAAAAGACGGGCTTCTGTCTCTTCAAGCCTTTTCGGTCTCTTAAAGCATTTCATAACATTGGCTACCTGGTGGTAGAATAGGGGTACTTCAAACATAATGGATGGGAGGTGAGTGTGGGTGGTTGTGTATCTGTCCACTGGAGCATGGCAATAATATTACGTGTATTCATCCGTAACACCTGGCTTGGAATTTAAGCCTTAACCCTGGCAGTGTCAGTATTGTAAGACAAAATGTATAGGTGTCCACCAAATGGCAGCTATATTTAAAGGTTGCAGGACATGGGACCTTTTAAAATGTAATGCAGCATAACTTTTTGGTTATTTGGGTCTGTAAGACAACAACAGCCGTCACTTTAATTGTAGCCCTGTGCCATTTTTCAATGCAACTAAGACGCATGTTATGCAAAGGCTGTCTTGAGCGTCTAGATTGTACATTTAGGACGGCCTACTGTTATTGTTTACCCTGGTAGGAAGCAGAGTTTCCCCTGCGTTCAGCTGCCTACCAGCGTGTGTTGATCTTCCGAATAAGTCTCCTTCTCCTTGCTAGGCCGTCGATCAACAGCTCGTTCAAGTCATCGCGGCGTCCACACCTGTCGGTCTCCTGCTCGCAGTCTCTCCTCCATACCCCCCGCAGACCCTCCCTCCACCAGCAGCACCTCGACAGCAGCCTCCACAGCGTGGCCTCGGACGCCTCCCTCCTCTCCTCCATGCTGGACGAGTCCTCCTACCAGGAGAGGACCCTAATGGACAGTTACTGGGGTACGCTGGACATGGTTGCACTGGGTCAATGGTGGCTATGACGGACAGGGATTTCGGTTGGGATGTTGTTTTTGCACACGTGGATATATGAGTAGCTTGCTTGTTGAATCCTATGCCTTATCCTGATGTCTTCCTCTGATGCACAGGTTTGGACGATGATGAAGATGCACAAGGTACATTTACATGACTTTTGCATTTTGATTAAGGTTTACCGCATGATTGGCCTGTATATCCATAGACGGTGCATACAGTAGTATACTATCGTAGAGTCAGCTGTACGCTATGTTTACACCGATCCTCTCCAACCTCTATCCCAGACAGTACTATCCTCCTGGAGCACAGCACCGCTCTGTCCAACAGCACGCTGGTCGGCAGCGGAGACGGACGCTGCCACAGCATCCCGGCCCAGACGCAGACCTCCATGGTCAACGGCCACCCCTGCAGGGACTACTCCCTGCCCGCAGAGAGGAAGCAGGCCCCCAGCGCCCTCCACAGCTCCGCCAAGTTCCCCAACCCCAGCTCCAGGCTCCCCGTGGGGCCGTCATCAGCGCAGCACCAGGGGACCTCGGTCAATCCGGCCGCCACCTCCCCCACCTCGATCATCTACTGCAGGGACAAGAGCCGCAAGGGAAAGCCGGGTAAGGCAATGGTCTGGTTGTTCCAGCAGAGGGCGGGGTAGCACCAAGCAGAGCAGGGTGTACCGGAGCTGGATACGGTCTGCATTTAAGTTGGGAGATACCATTTCAGCTAGGTCTGTTTTGGTTTTTGTTTTTTTTGTGATATTTTATGGGTGCTTGAAGGGAGACTTTTCCTGTTGTTGAAGGCTTACGTAATAATACATTTTTGTTGTCTTATTCGATTATTCTTGGTGATTTTACATAGTGATCCTGCTTGGGTGTCGTATAGCATCACTAATGGCATTTTCAACTGATGTCAGTGAAAAACGATTTGTATATCATACGTATTATTGGTCTAATTTGCACAGTTTTATCCTAATCATCACCACATTGGGTATCAGTAATGCACAAGACCTTTCTATCAGGTGTGTTTGCGTCCATGTGGGACTCTGTGAGGCGTGTATGCAGGAAGATGGCAGCCTCCCTTGCTCTGCTCCTCACACTGATTTACAAATACGTGCTGCTCAAGATGCACCTGGACCATGAAGGTAGCTGGACCATCCAAAACTACCGACCCTTTTCCTTCAATGGTTCATACCTGGTCTCCATTGTAATTAGAGGTGTCGTTCCGTCAAACCCGCATAGGTGTTGTGCCTTGGATCCTGACCACTAGCAGAGAGGCCATGGTCTCTGCCGTGTCGATACTGAACCTAGGCTTGCAGGTCTTCCGAAGGTCAGGCTCACGGATCAGGCAGGCTGTCCTGCATGGCTGGGACCACTGGCGCTTGAGACCTGCCGATGCTGGCATAGGAAAAATGGGTCATGGAGGTACTGAGTGGGGGTCGAATGATATTGTCACTGGAACTCATCGGGACCACGATGGGGAGGGTCTTCTAACCAGGAGATTTCTCCAACTTTCACTTCTTTTGGTGTAAAAGTGTCTCTCTTTGCCGTCCTATCAAGGGAGAAAGCTGATGTAACCGCCATTTCTGGTTGGTGCTAGGTGGTCTTCTCTTCCACAGGGGTTTGGTTATAGTGTTTGGTTTCTCTTAAGGTGTCTTATTTCTTTATTCGAAACACTGGTCTCTGCACGAGGAGGGAATCCATGTTTTCAATGGAACCCTGCAACGATCTCACGGCGGTGATAGACTTGATCGTTTTGATTTTCATTTTGTTTATGCTAATGATGCAGCATGGGTTCCAGTCACCTGCAATGATCCATTCCCAAACAAATATGACTCCACCCTTTGTGCTTTGGCTGTTTGCATGGGAAATGCAAATTCTTCCTCAGCCCGGCGGTGCAGTTCTGGGGCCATGTTGGAATTTCTCACAAATCTTTGGGGCTTAAACTACCACAAAACCTGAGCTTATTTTATTAATTAATCTTTTCCGCAGCCTCCTCCAGGTCAGGTGGAGACATGGATTCAGCGGGCCCGGGTGACCAGAAACAGAACAGCTCTCTGTGTGAGTATTCTTGAGGAAACGCATACATACAGTCCAATTCTCAGTGTTTGTTTCACGACGTGTCGGCTGCAGGATTAGGTTTCTCGTAAACTTGTCCTTCCCTTTTTCCGTGAAAGGGAAAGAAGCATCATGTTTAGTGTTGTGATTGATGCTTATCACAGATCTATATATTTTTAAAGCATGTAGGGCATATTCAGGGCATTGTTTTTAACATGCAATTCATTTATTTTCTCAGAATCATAATGCAACTGTTTTTGAGCATGGTTCAAACTAGTATAGAAGAGGAATAAATGCATTTTTTTTAAACAGGATTTGATTTGGTTGTGTCCAAACTAGACCATTTCGGGTTCTTCCATTGCACAATTCTGGTTCAAAGTGATGTTGCCAGTACTTGTTGTGTCACTTGACAGTCTTGTTCAATGTGATGTTACTAGAACTAGTTCAAATACACTGTGGACTGTTTAGTACTAGTTGAATGGACTGTCTATTCCATGTGGCTTTCCTACATGATACATGTAGGTCCTAACACGTGTCATGTCAAACGATGCGGGTATTAGCAGGTGACGACTCCAAGGACAAGCCGACACCACCCCCTACCATCGTCGCCTCCTCTTCATCGCCGTCATCCTCACCCTTTTCATCATCAGACTCCTTTCTGTCTTCGGTTCTCTATTTGTTGTTGGGCTTGTTGTGGATTGCCTCGTCCTCTGCAGGTTATTTAACCTACTTTTTAAAACACTTCAATACTTGGATAGAATACAATAAGTTCTATCCAAATAATGGATCCGTGTTGACTTTATCGTCGTACAAGTCCGGACTTTCTGGTTTGACTGTCTAGATATGGGGAGAGATTCTGGTGTTTTTGATTGTACATCTTGCTCGTATTCCTCTTTAGGAGCCTATGTTTGGCAGCTAGCTCAGAGGGCTGGCTCAGCTGGATGGGTTGTAACCAAGAAGCGATTGTCTGACCTCAGGGAGTCTGGCCCGTCCGCAGGTTACAACGCTCGCCCACTCGCCCCTCCGCACCTGCCAGGGGCCGATGCAGCTCCCGATCCGTCGCACTCTTTCTGGCTTTGGCCCTCGCTCTCTCTATCTCTCTAAGGGAGAGAGGGCGCATGCGCACTGATGCTTTTAGCTGATTGGTTGACGTTGGATGTCAACATTCCCTGTTCAAAGTCACTCTTCTGCATGGTTTTTACGTTTTGCAATTTAGATTTCGGCATGACGACCTTCTCTAGTGCCGTCGTTGATTTTCTGGTCCTCGTTTTTAATGCATTTTTGTGCAATCTTTTGTTAGTGTAGTCGTGTGAAAATGCATGCGTTGTTGTGACGGCAGCCAATGAGTGGTGTATAGAGTTCCTTAGTAGGTGGGTCAATATAGTTCCCTCCCCAGCCGCTTGGATCTCCGGTCTCTCTGTGACTTGCATGATTAACCGAGTTGGTGGATGTCTGTTAAGTCCCTAATCCAGGGACCACAGGATAGAGGACACTGTGAGACTAATCCTGCCCTTGCCCTTCATGTGTGTCCAGGGCAGGTAGGCTCCAGTGTGCTGCGCTGGCTGGAGAGAGGATGGTATCACACTTCCTCCTTCATGTCCCTCCTCAAGAACTTCCTCCTGGTCTGGTGAGTTCACACTTTTGCCAATGGGAAGATAACATTAGGACTAGGGCTTTAGTTATATTTCATGTTTGGATAAACGGCGTTGGGCTTTCTGCTTCATGGAACTTGACACCGCATTTATTATTTATTAGTTTATTATCTATTTTTTGATCTGCTAATGCATTATGCTTGCATTTAAACAAATGTATGTCATTGCATCCTATAACTGAGCCTTGCATAAACAAGGAGGATCTGGTCTTGTATTTCGCAGGTGCCTTCCAAATCTATTCAGGGTTGCACTGCTTCTCCTCCTGTTACTTCTACTGTCTGGTAAATTAGTCAACATTTTTTGTGTCATTCTACACGCATGACCTTTTCAAAGGTCGTAATCTGATATGTCTCATTGGTTATTGTCGTGTGGCCTCTTTTTTTTTTTTTTTTTTATCCACTGAGTCGTGCCTACTAAAATGCTAAATGTTTGTTCAGCCCTCCTGGGGTGGTGGGACCCCAGAGACGTGCTGTCCTCCATGCTGCTGCCTGTTGACGGGTCAGACTGGAGGGACGCCCTTCCCCTGACCAGCATCCCCGGCCTGGCCGCCATGCTGAAGCCTCCCCAGGAGAGCAGCGGACAGGCTGCCACCAGCGCCCTGGACCAGGCTGCCCCCAGCTCCCCTGGACCAGGCTGCCCCCAGCCCCCCGGACCGGTCCACAGACCTCCAGATCTTCATTGAACCTCCTCCTCCTCCTCATCTTCTGCCTCCTGCCATGGAAGGAGGAGGCGGGGAAGGAGAGGTAAGCAGGGATGTGGTGGACCGCTGTTGCATTTTAGTGAACACTAGATGTTCTCTCTGAATGCATCGGAGACTGCCTTGGTCCTCATTGCACAAAGCACCTGCACTCAAAATGTATTTCTTTCGTCTTTGTATTTTTACATTTTATTATTTTAATACGTTTTACAAAGAAAGACGTACGAAGTTACAATTCCTACTTGTCAGTGAATTACATTCAGAGTTGGAAAAAGTAGTGCTTTTAAGGATTATTTTGGATGCACATGGCCTCGAATAAAACTTGGCTTGAAGAAAGGTCTGCGTTTTAAGTCCATCTCAGCAGTAAAGCCATGCATGGCCGTTCCCCTCGCAGGGCGAAGAGGCCCCGTCGGGGGACGCTGAGCGTCTGCGGCTGCTGGAGCAGAGTCTGGCCCAGCTGTGGGAGCACGTAGAGGACAGCGGTCACCGGGCGGAGCGGATGCACAGCGAGGTCCTGGGGCTGTACCACGGCCTCCGGCGGCAGCAGCAGCTGGCGGCGGTGGTGGTGCAGGGCCAGGCGGGGCCGGAGCGTGCCGGTCTGGAGCCCTGGCTGGACGGACTGCTGGAGGACAAGCTGGCTGAGATGAAGCTCAGCCTGGATGAGGACCGCTTGCACAGGGAGCAGGTGAGCTAATGGGCTGAGTGGGGGACGTCATGGGATGCCCCATGTGCTAGTGGTGTTAATGTAGAGGACCATACACATGGCCAAAATGGTAGGGTCTGTAATCGTGGAGTTTAAACTTATACAAATATAATTCCAAAACGCCATGTCGGAAGGTGATGACACTGGATGAGTCCTTTGTTTGCGTCAATTATGTGTATTTTAAAATAAGGAGCCTTGTTACCATTTCACTTCTCAAGAGTTGTTATTCCAACGAAAACATGTACGTTGGGGTCGGCATTGCATAAGGATTAAGAAGCATCAGGGCTCTTGATGGGTTTTTGGTTTTGCAAGAGGATTTCTGTTCAGTATCTCATGGGTTTGTTCCAGACTCGAAAGCAGTATATGGCTCAGCAGAAGAGCCAGGCATTCCGTATGGCTGAGCTGGAACAACTTCTGCAAGCCCTCACAGCTAAGATGGAGGTAACACTCATTCAATTCAGACATTTCTAGTGCACTTTCTCTCATTATTCTCTTATTTTGCAAATAAGTAATTTTTTTACGTTTTGTCCGTTCCAATGTCTATTGTTTTTATTATATTATATTTCATCCTGTGTGACCTCTTGAGAGTTAGGAAGCCAGTTTGAGGGGAATCTCTTTAGAACTACTAATGGAACCAAACCATCGCTTTGTTCTTCACCCCCTCCAGGAGGTGCAGCAGAGACAGGAGGCGGTTACCACGACGACGACAACCCTTCGGCCAGCTTCAGCCTCGAGGCAGCAGACATCGGTCAGGTACTGCAGACAGGAGTGCATTGCAAGTCAGGCCTGATTGTCCTTGTAAAGTGTGCAGTTTCTGCTCTCCGGGAACTGAAAGGAGCTGACCAATTGTTGCATGACTTAGGCCAGTTTACAGCGCCTGTGTAAAAAGGTTCTATTGATTTTGTAATTTTCTCAGCGGTAATCTCTTTCTCAGCGGTGTGGACAGTGAGTTCCATGATGCATTGCGGTCTGATGTCTCCCGGCTGGAGACGGCCCTGGGGGGCGTCCGACAGGACCTGAACGGACTGAGGGGATGTCAGGACCACTGTCACCGTCTGGACAACATCCAGGAGACGGTAGGAGGAACAAAAAAAAAAGAGTGTGTGTGTGTCTAAAATTCACCACCACATTGGAGTTAAAAGTTATTTAGTAACTTTATGCGTCTTCTCTTACAGACCTCAGTCTATGATGGTTGTATGATGAAACTTGATGTCCTAATTGGATCACTTCCAATCTATTTCGGTGGATTTAGTCGATGTTCCTTCCCACATGAACTCCTAGACTCCACATGGAGGTCTGCACTCCGTCAGCTCACCTCCTGGTGATGGTGTCCTTTTCCCTCCTCCTCCGTCAGCTCTTCTCCCAGGTTCGAGCCCAGGTGAGGGGGGAGCTCAGGGCCCTGTTGTATGGCAACCAGCTGGTGTCCCTCTCCCAGACCGACTCCCCCGACGACGGCGCCGACGACCAGGCGGCGCTCCCCGACTCGCTGCTGGAGTGGCTGGCCGAGCACTACGTCAGCGGGGCCGACCTGAGAGCCTCGCTGGCCTCCCTGGAGCTCAGCATCCTGAAGAACATCAGCGAGCAGCTGGAGCAGCGGCTGGAGCAGCGCCGCGGGGAGCAAGTAGACGAGGAGGAGGAGGAAGACTACCACAACCAACGCCAGACTGTGGTGACGCAGACTGTGGTGGACTCCCTGAATGCGGCCGGGGCCGGAGTGACGGAGGAGGTATTTACCTTAAGTCCATCGCAGTGATGTCAGGATACTTTCACTTTTAACAACCTGACTTCTGGGATTTGCATTATTTATTTTATTAATTTATTTTTTGTGGCCCGCACTAATGACTCTGATCCGTGGTTTTAAATTCAAATGTGACCACCTGCAACCATGCACCTATGGTAGCAAGTGTATAGAAAGGTAGGTTTGACCGGAGCATCATTACATAACATTAATTAAAATGAATTGCCTTCAGACATTTCGCTGAAGGAGGCCTACCGGTTTGGCTGCATTGGGCCCTAGAAGTGGAACGCCCTAACAGCTGGGGACTGTCCTGGTAGGAGGACCCAGGAGGGTGGGCGTGGCATTTGTTGCACTACATGCAAATGCTCTTATGTCTTTGTCTGTGGAAAAGATAATCTTGCTTTGGTGGCTTTAACCATGGTTGTTCTGGTCTTTGGCTCACGGGCACTGGTTGTTGTTGTTGAGGGAAATTGAACATGACTCCTGGATAGACACTAGCACACAAGGTTATCTTTTTGAATTACTGACTGGAATAAAAAAAACTCGGCAATAGGGAACAAACATGTTTATATATCGTGACATGGGACTACCATGAAGTTGGATAATTTTTTACCTCCCCCTTACTTGACGTGCAGCTCATTTGTCCGTCGTTTAAATCTTTAAACATTAACCTCTCTACTCTCCAACTAACCAGGAAGTGCAGCTGATGGTGAGGAACGCCCTCAGACTTTACTCCCAGGACCGCACCGGCCTAGCGGACTACGCCCTGGAGTCTGGAGGTCCGAGACCCTGCTCCTGATTACTATCACTAACAACGCATTAACATGGATGGACCATTTATTGCAAGGCACAATGGGTGATGATTGCCTCTCACCAACAGGTGGCAGCATCTTAAGCACACGCTGCTCAGAGACCTACGAGACCAGGACCGCCCTGCTCAGCCTGTTCGGTCTTCCTCTGTGGTATTTCTCCCAGTCACCTCGAGTGGTCATCCAAGTAAGGCGGTCAAGTTTAACTGTATAGCACACCCTGTAAAACAAACATTTTCAACCTGCATTATTACATTTTAGCAGTCATTTAGTTGACTTTTATGTTTTTTATACGGTATATGGCATTAATGAGCCGGTAATGGTTTGCAACCGTGCTCAATGATGCCGACAGGTAGACCTTCTGCTATGTGACTAAATGGTAAAGTGTCCATGGATTAATGGTCCGCAGACTCGTGGCTCACGGCTTTGTCTCCCTGTGTATCCAGCCAGACGTCCAGCCGGGGAACTGCTGGGCGTTCAGGGGCTCCACGGGCTACCTGGTGATTCGTCTGTCCATGAAGGTCCAGCCCACGGCCTTCACCCTGGAGCACATCCCCAAAGCCCTGGCCCCAAGCGGGGCCCTGCGCAGTGCACCGCGGGACTTCACCGTCTACGTTAGACACACGCCCCCTTCTCTTTGTTGTTTTGTGTATATTTGTTTGCATAATTCAGATACAATTATTATTATGTTTATAATTAATGTCCTGTACTTCTGCTGTGACATCCACATTATCTGACCGGGATTAATGAAGTACATCTTGTCTTACCCCCCCCATGTTAGGGTCTGGATGACGAGGGCCAGGAGGAAGGGCAGGTATTGGGCAGTTACTCTTATGAAGAGGATGGAGAAGCGGTGCAAACGTACCACGTGACCGTAAGTTCTCCTGCGCTCTACAAACTTTTGACAAATGCTCTTATTGTAAGTCGCTTTGGTTCAAAGCGTCTGCTGAATGCCGTTAATGTGAACTGACCACATTTGGATCCTACACATTCAGATTGGACCCTTCTGTATTGACCTTTGTTATTAGTTTTTTAGTGCCAGGGAAGATGAAGAGAAAAATGTGTTCTCTGTTAAAGTGTGTGTGTGTGTGTGTGTGTGTGTGTGTGTGTGTGTGTGTGTGTGTGTGTGTGTGTGTGTGTGTGTGTGTGTGTGTGTGTGTGTGTGTGTGTGTGTGTGTGTGTGTGTGTGTGTGTGTGTGTGTGTGTGTGTTAACCAGGAGGAGAATGAGCAAGCCTTCCAGATCATTGAGGTGCGCATTCTTTCCAACTGGGGCAACCAGGAGTACACGTGTATGTACCGGCTCAGGGTGCACGGTATACCCAGCAACGACTGAGGAGCCAGTCCCACCCTCTCGTTCTGCCTCTCTACCATCACTACTTCAGTTCTGTGTGGAGCTATCCTATATGGAAGTGGAGTGGACCAATGTAATACTTGTTCCTGTTCTTTAAGACTGTGTGTGCACTGTCCAGTGGATGGGTCGGATGTTACTGGAGCTGGAATCCCTTTTCATAGCGTCGCTGTGTCTTGCAACACATCCATTTGTGTTTTTTATTTTTATTTTTATTATAAACTAGTCTGAACACCACAATTTTGGATGGTAAACATCCTGACATTTGTCAAAGGACCAGAATCAGACTCTCGCACACCAGAGAGAAAGCATGGTGAAATTAGATGATCTCTGATATATTATATACAGGACCTTTACAGACTGAACTGGGATTTGTATTGGCTTTATTGTAATTTAGCTTTTTTTGTCAGCACTAAGGACTTTGGTCCAACAAATGTGGTTTCCCTTCAATGTGTTGAAGAGTGAGTCAATGTGACCACCTGCCACCATATGGTAGCAAGTATATGGAAAAGTAGGTTTTGCCAAAGCCCCAGAGATTGCATGAGGAACAGCAGTTATGGCTTGAACGCCAAATTAATGTAGGCTTCTTGTCTATACTAATTATCTATTTTAAGAGTACTAATATATCTGTCAGTGTTGCTTTTTGGCAATTCATATTTATTTTAATAGTAGTTTCAGCAGAAATATAAGAATGTAAATCTATATGTATGAATGCTTACTGGAAGAGTTTTATATTGTGTATCTATAAGTGCCCACTGTAATTTAGACATTTTAAATTATTTTGTTGTCCCAAGTTTGTTCTCAAGCAGGAAGCTTTGTAAATTATTTTGTGACTACAATGTCAAACATTTTGTAAAGCCTCTTGAAACTTTTTTTTCTACTGTACATGTGTTTTTTATTTTCAGAAGGGTTGTAATAAAGATCTGATATTTGAATAGTTGGTAACATTATTTGGAGTGAATCCCAGGAAATTAAATGGTTTCATTATGTATATTGTAATCGAAAACTTCGAACATTTAATTAATTTAGCTGACTACTTGTACAAAGCTACTTAATAAGTGAATCAAACAAACGTACAATGCCAAAAAGTCAAGATTATGCAAATACATAAATTCCTAAATAAGTAATCTGCTCTGTGCTTTATTATACAAACTGGAGCTGGATTTGTTTGTAGTAGGAAATCTTTTTCTGTTGACGGATCCCATCAGATTGTGTTGACAAAAAAATCAAACCTTAAATTGATGTATTCATTTAATTTGGGTTTAAGTAAAAAAGCTACGCATATAAATATCCCTGTAAAAGTGTACTGACCCTAACCCTAACACCAGTAGATTGCATCGCCAGATATAAACGACATACAATCTACTAACGCTGTATTATAAACCTCAACGTACACTTTTAAATAATAAACCCTCAAGTACGTCATTGGTGAAGGGTGTTGATCAAAGGTACGGTGAGCGAGCAGGACACTTTTCAAGCCAATTGGCGTTTGCGTTAAACCGACACTAGGTCGGGCAGTGCTGCTGTGCTGCCCAGCAAACAAAGATGTCGGAGCAGGAGGGTCTGAGGTGCAGCAGTGCCAGAAACCGCGGTGGCGTGCAGAGGGTTGAAGGAAAATTACGAGCCAGCGTGGAAAAGGGGGATTACTATGAAGCACACCAGATGTATAGGACCTTATTTTTTAGGTAAGAAGTCTAAACTCGCCGCTAGTCACGCCGTTTTATCTCTCTCGGTCTTGCGGCCTGACACTTCGAGATCATTCTTTTTTCTTTTTTTTTCAAACAACCTTGCCTTGCTACTGTGGCTGTTAAATGATTGGTACAATTGTGACTTGCTGCCAACACACCCTCTCTGGACGGGTTGTGTCTGTGTGGTACGTTTTATGTGTCAACCTCTTTAAAAGCCCTACATTGGTTCTGCTACATGCTTGCTAACGAGCTAACGTTAACTAATTATTTCAGCGTATGTATCGCCCCCTCCTCCTAATTAATCAATCTATCGAGCTGATTTGGATGTCCGGTGTGGATACAGAGTTGTGTATGCCCGTTTTTATTTATTGATTAATGTCTCACACCTGTCTGTACACCTACTTACAAGTGGCTTACCAGCTACATTACCAATCTGTCAGCTAGCCCTAGTTAGCTACAAACAATATATGGGATTGCTCGTATGATGCTAACGTTGCAACATGACGAGTACGGTCCTCATAGACTGTACGGTTTGGTCACACATTTCAGGCGTGTCATCCATGCCTTGCCACTAGCTATGTAGTAGACCTAAGTTGGTTGTCGCCATGGATCGACTTTCAGGTATTGACGACTCATGTGTTTCTCCTAAGGTACATGTCACAAGCCAAACACCCAGAGGCCAGAGAGCTGATGTTCCATGGCGCACTACTTTTCTTCAGCTATAACCAGGTAATGTTGGACTGCTCTCTCAAACCCTGCCCCTTTTCTAGAACGTCTTGTTGCTTGAGTTTGCAATGTGACTGCGATAAGAAATATTATCTAAACATGTGTGGTCCCCCTGTGATTTTTAGACTGAGTTAAAGCAGTAAACGGTTCAGTTTAATGTGTCACACATCTGGACGATGATACGTTTATGTTTAACAGTCTGAGCCTGCACTAGAGGTCAGGCTGAGATTGCATAGCAGGGCAGATGCATCATGGTTTTAAGTGTATATTTCTATACGGTTCTCAATATTTCTTCTATTTTCTGATATGAATGTATGGAATAAACATTGAAAACGTTTTTCTCTTTAATACAGCAAAACAGTGCAGCTGACCTCTCTATGCTAGTACTAGAATCTTTGGAGAAATCTGAGGCAAAAGTTGAAGATGACGTACTAGGTGAGTGTCTGTCCTCTTCATGCACCCGCATGGCCTGATCAGGGATAACACAACACCTAATTATCTACCATGCATTCTTGTGGGCGAAACCAAAACAAGAGCACCAGCAGCTACAACATTCAGTAATAGTAGTAGGATGGCTTAAAGTTTTGTACACAGTTGATGCTGAAGTCAAACCTGATCACATGGCTGATGTGACAGCCACATGACTTGGAGGGCCACTATCTGACTTCTCTCCTCATAGAAAAAAACCCCTTTCATTTATTTATTTTCAACACATTTGCATGTTGGCATGGTAATGAATACCTGCCACTATATCTGGGTCATCTGATATTGGCCTGTTGCCAAATACACTGAAGAGACCCGACTTTGTTCACGTTGAAATGAAGATTTGAACACTTCAAATCAGGACAACAAACACACCTTTATTCAGTCACTTTCATCTTCGTTTGTCTGCAGGGCTTTTCTCTTCATATACATGCAACGGGTGTGTGCTAGCAAAGTTTACTTGGATTTATATCAATGCTTTTACCAGTTCACCCCGACCTGATGCGTACCTGAAATATTTGTATACCTGCAGAGCAACTGGCAAAGATATTCAGCATGATGGACCACAACTCCCCAGAGAGAGTAGCATTTGTATCCAGGGCCCTCAAGTGGTCCACGGGAGGCTCCAGCAAGCTGGGTAACCCCAAGCTCCACCAGCTACTGGCTGTTACCTTGTGGAAAGGTAAGATGCTATAAACTGCTATTACTATTCAGTCATGGAGCGCACACTTGTATACAAAGTAAGTGTCAGTGAAAACAGACGCGGGTCATGAAGGAGCAGAAAGGGGGGCAAGGCACCTTGCTCTCAGGTTGTCCACAGTCCTACCTGTGGAGACATTGTGGATTCAACCCGTTCCTCGGGCTGGATGATAAAACAATATTAATATCTGATAAACATTTAACAGCATCAATCACTAACTCGGCGTAGCTCTCTGAGTCAGTGCAATGCGTTAAAGCAGAATTCAATAGGCCACGTCAGTGCGTGATGATGTGCATGCACACAGTGCAGTCAGTGACCGGTCCTCAGCAGAACGGGAAACACTAACAACCTCTTCCAGTTACCACCCCACAGAGCACTCCGAAAGCTCGGGTTTGGGCCATCATGCTAGCGTAGCCAAGAGACCAGCCCTATTGCTCGTCAAGCTTCCGAAGTTCGACAACCAACAAATGTGTCTGCTTTTCAGACATTAGCCCATACCGAAAATAAAGATTGAAGCGATACAAATAAGTAACCCGCGCAATGACGAGCCGTTATTGCATAAGATGATGCTCGGCACAGTTGAAACAAAGCGCTTCAAGAACAGGAAGAATGAATGTCATGTCTAAAAATATTTTGCCTAAACATGACTCCCTTAGCTCTACTCCCTCCAGCAGTTGTTTACATATACAGCTGATATAGTCTTTGGCCGTATCGTCCCCTTCCGTAACCTTGGCTTGGAGTGGAGCAGCCTATCCATATCTAAATAGACTGACATTCTTGTCATTTGTATACTATTAAAATGTATCCGATTCTTGCTTGTGTGTTTGTGTGTGTGATTGTCGCCTTTCCCCCCCCCCCCCCCTCTCCAGAGCAAAACTACAGCGAGTCCCGCTACCACTTCTTACATTCGTCTGACGGCGAGGGGTGCGCCCAGATGCTGGTGGAGTACTCTGCCTCCCGGGGGTTCCGCAGCGAGGTGGACATGTTTGTGGCGCAGGCCGTCCTACAGTGAGTCCACGGGCCTCTAACTGACGGGAGAACATCACGCCAACCTGTGATGTGTATTGGACGTCAGGCAGGGGCGTAGCCGGGACATCATTACTGTGGTGGCCAGCTCGGGCCGGTCTTATTTTTTGGGGTGGGGTGGGCACTTGATTGTCCACAGGGGGAGGGGGGCAATATAACACTTTAAAGGGGGGGGTGGCGGCCCCCATGTGGCCCCCATGTGGCTACGCCCCTGATGTCAGGCCTCTGAGCCATGTGGAACCCATCCAATGACCGTCACCATTGTGCCATTGATTTTTATTTTTTAAGCAATTTTTAAATTGAAGAATACAATATGAAGCATGGCTTGATATATGTTTTTCGGTGGAACAATAAGGGAGGCTTATTTCAAAATGAAGATGTAGCTTGATTTCTGCCCTTTCATTCACATAGGGAAGTGAATGCCCACACAATGAACTAATTGTTGGTTCTTTTGTTAGTGCTTTGGTAGAGACAAGGGAATATTCCAAGCCATTATTCATCCAATAGAAGCCGTCTGTCCTCCACCTGGGCCTGTTTTTATATGGGCTAAAAATAACTGTTTGTAGTGAGTATATTTTCACTTCACTATTGCGGTTTCGGTTTTAAGGAGCAACATCTCTTTCGTGCCTTAATCTCACCTTTTCTTTCAAATTCTGCTTTTTAGATATATTAGAAGTCACCTTTATCCAGAGCGACTTGCAGTGTATTCAGATATGTGTCATTTAGGACAGGGTTTATGGCAACACCCTAGCCAATACATCCAACCCCCTGATGTCCTGTATTCGGTTGGCCTCCGCCACCGTCTCTCTCGCTTAACTTAAGTCCTTCTTTATAAGGAGCGCTTTTATTTTGAAGGCCGCTTGCAGGCCTTTCCCGCTGAATGCTAACCGCACTCTCATCTGCCTGCCAGGTTCCTCTGTCTGAAGAACAAGAACAGTGCTTCCGTGGTGTTCAGCACGTACACAGAGAAGCACCCGTCCATAGAGAAGGGACCCCCGTTCGTTCAGCCCTTGCTCAACTTCATATGGTTTCTGCTGCTCGCGGTGGACGGGTAAGAGGGATGTTTGTGTGTGTGTGTACGACCTAATGGGGGGGGGGGGCTTAGAGTACTTCCATTTGGTTGAAATACATTGAGTCCTCATCTTGAGTTTGACAGTGCTATCACAATATATATACTATTCAGTCGTTTTATAGGGATAAAGGATGGATGCACTACTTGGGGTTTTGAACCTATTTCAGCTCAGTGTTTAAAGCACCATGAACAAGAGTCCTCGGAGGTGTCGTAATGGAAGTTTATCTTTTTCTTAAAACATTTCACTCTGACTTATGCTTGTTGTTTAATTTGTTTCTCCCCAGGGGTAAACTGACAGTTTTCACAGTGTTGTGTGAGCAGTATCAACCTTCGCTGAAGAGAGACCCCATGTACAATGAGGTCAGTTCAATGAATCCACTGCACTGCCCCAAGCAATGTAGTACGTCATGGTGGTCTGTCACGGGGGCCTCGTGCTGAGTCCATCATGCTCTCCCCGTTTAGTTTCTCGCTGAAGAGCCGTCTGGCCTCGATCCCGTTAAAACCTAAACACTGGAAAGACCAATCGGTGCTCGGAGGAGAGTGATTATTACTTCATAACAAAGCAAGAGGCACGGATAGAAGATGAACAGGAATCAGCACTGAAGGCTTTACTCAGAGCTGTTTGCTTCCGACCAGATTTGGCCCGAGCGTCACTTTGTTATTTAACCTGATTGGCTGGGGTCAGTAAGGCCGTGCCCGTAGGTGGAAATCAAAGACTGCCCTGCCACGGTGTGACTCCTGCTGTACCTAAGCCGCCCTCCCCCTAGCACACTGATCCATGGGTTTTCAAAGTTGGGAAGGAGGCCAGATTGATCTCTAGCAAGACACTGAAATGTGAACTCCCCTACGATACGCAGGGTCACTGATCTCGTGACCCTGCATATCGTAGGGGAGTCGTATAATTATAGCCTGGTTCTCCACTGGTCGAGCCGCTGGGCCCACATGTCATTAAGTCCCAACCCAGAATATATTACCTTATTTTACTTTGTTTAAGAATGCTTGATTCTGATTGGCTGGGAGAAGGGCATTAACCCGGCAGGTTGCCCAGCTGACTTGTCGGTTGAACTTGCTGCTGACTGAGTACAGCGTCGTCAAATAGTAGATCAATACGCTGCTTGTATTTTTTGGAATACTAGATTCTGATTGGCTGCAGGGTGTCCATTAATCCCTGATATATGGACACTTGCTGGAACACACAAGACCGGAAACCATAGCAACGCCGGTAAACAAACCCCAAGAAGCCCAATCCTTATGAGGGCTCCCTGCGCTACGGCCATCCGGAGGCGCACAGAGCTTTTGGCCGTGATATTATATATACAATTATATTGTATTATATACTATTACGGTATTATATAGAGCTCCGGGAGTCGCAAACAGCATCAATCACTTTCTCCTCCATGCTGCAGTTCACCCCGGACTGCACTGCACTGGCCGGTTGATTGGCTGTTACGTTACACATGTCACTCAGCGGCCACGCTGTTGAACGCTGATTGGCTGTCATCACGCGAAATTCGCGTCAAAGTTGAAATATTTCAACTCCAGCGAATTTGTCGCGCCACAAATCCTCGTGAACGCGCTCGCCTGTGCACGGCGAAAGTGTGGTGCGACAAATCAAAACTTGATGCCGGTTTTCTCTCGCGAAAAATTCGCCCGCGTCTCTACG
Organism: Melanogrammus aeglefinus; assembly: GCA_900291075.1. Lineage (NCBI taxonomy): Eukaryota > Metazoa > Chordata > Actinopteri > Gadiformes > Gadidae > Melanogrammus > Melanogrammus aeglefinus. Next base: position 149,441 of record OLKM01000876.1, read on the forward strand.
TTCACTATGTATGGGATTTTGTCGCCCCGTCGCGTTTAGTGTGAACGCACAGTTAGAGTAGGTAAGGACAGCCCTTACCTACGCTCTCCACAGAAAACCAGAAACACATTCAGGATCATATTTCCTACCATTTTTGCTGGGTCCTGTCTCCTCCCTTAATGCTGACTTCTGGTGACTTGGGACAAGGAAATGATTCATTTTAAAACTAATATTGCTCGGCCTCTGTGATTATCCCTTACAAATTTACCAATTATGCAGTAATCAACAATGGCTTTGTGTACAGTTATAACATGGAGGTGCAACTATTGTGGCTGAACTCAATGAAGCTGTTGACACATTAACATGGAAGCATGAGTTCATTGACTTCATGGGCTTATTTTTAAAGATGAAGGTTATGCATACGTTCTGCAACCAACTCAAAAGTGCCCAGTGGGATGCTTCCAGCAGTGGAGAAACATTTACATTCAGGGCAATTAGTAGACGCTTTTGTCCAAAGTGACTTACAATAAGTACATTTGTCAGAAGAAGAGAAACAATATATCGCTGTCGGTACAGTGAGGATGTTCACAGAACCAAGTACACTGACAATTGTTAGGTTAAGCCCATTCCAGTATCTTAAGTAGAATCCTCCACAGAACTTTGGCTTGTAAAGCGGAGAATGTAATGTAAAGACTTAAGTTATGTGGCTGTAAAGTCTATTAAACTCTTCAACCATGTCTCCCCCCCCCCTTTTCCTCCTTTGTGCTGATTCCCGGATCAGTATCTCGACAGAATAGGTCAGGTCTTCTTCGGAGTGCCACCCAAACAGTCCTCATCATATGGTGGACTTCTAGGTGAGTAGCCCACTGCTTGATTCCCCTCATATTTTACAGAATAATTCCTATTACTACCAGTATTATTCCCAATAATGGCACTCGCACACAACCCATGAATAGTCTGTTTAGAAGACCACTTCATTCTGCATTCCCCGGTGGTTTGTAACTGGGGAGCTTTTGACCCCCAACACCTAAAACGCGACCTCGTTCCAGGAAACCTCCTGAACAGCCTGATGGGCTCGGGGGAGGACGAGGAGGGCGAGGAGGTCCAAGAGGACGGCAGCCCCATAGAGCTGGACTGAGAGCCGAGGGGAAGATAGAAGAGCATAAGTTAAAGAAACATGAAATGGAAAGAAGAAAAGACAAGCCGACCCCCCCCCCCCCCCCCCACCACACACACCTTTTTTTTTCACGAGGGGTTGAGGTGTCCTGGTGGAGGCCTGATGTCTCCACTTTCCCCAAGGCCAACTCTGATCCGGACACCCCAGCATCCATCCCCTCTTCCACTCCACCTTCCCTCCTCCTCCTCGTCTTGATGTCAGAACCAGGATCGGGCTGCTTACCCCCCCCCACCCCTCCCCTCTGCACCACCGGGACCCCACGACGCCAAAACGACAAACTCTGAAAACCTCACCTCCCCTCATTCTAAAATAAATTATGTTTTGTTTCTTTCTTTGTTTATAACGTTTTTTTTTTCGTTGTTTTTTTTTTAGTCTTCAGACTTTGTTTTCGTTTTGTAGGGTTTTTAAAAAGACTCGGACTCCAACGACGTTGCCGAAGAACTTGAGTCTCTTCTCTGCGTTTCCGATCTTTCTTTAATTTGTAAGCGATTCCGGTCATTTTTTTTCTCCCTTCTCCCCCGTTCATCCCCCCTCTTCCCTTTTCTTCTCTTTGTTTCAGTGTCTTCAAGTTTGATTGGTGGAAATGGATGGCTGTAATTGCTCAGCAATCGTTTGACACAGGCCTACATATTTAACTTCCCAACCATTTTAATAAGTTCAAAGGTCACTTGACTTCCAGACAGTACTAAGCATCATCGCACGTTGACAACCTTTTAACCAGCTTTAGAAAGGAATCGCGGAACCGTCATGGAAGTCCTAGTGCTTCTTCCTGCCTACTTGTCGACATTGTAGTGGATTTTTTTTTTTGGGGGTGGGGGTTGGGGGGGGGGGGGGCGATGTTTATCTCACAAATGTTAAAGAACCATTCATCTTTTAGTTTATTTTTACGATGCGTGTTGTGCTGCACTGTATTCATTTTGGTTCTACACAGAAACTAAAGGACTGTTCAAAAGTCTGTCGCTGACCCCAAGTCTTTCAACCGATTCATTTTCATCTTTTTGTTTTAATTATGTCAAGTTCTGGCACTACCAACTATAAATTCCCAAGACTTTGGCCGACTGTTTGATGGTTAAAATAAAAAACAGGAGAAATGAATGTGGTGTATTTCGGGCAAGGCCATTATAGGGGCCAACTTAACACTATTTCAATCCCGGCTCATATTTGTTTCACATATCTTTGCAATACCAACAATATGGACCATCGTTCAATGGTTAGCCCTGCCGACTTTGTCATCACCTGGCACGTGTGTGTGTGTGTGTGTGTGTGTGTGTGTGAGTGAATGTGTGTGACTGCAATCGTGATGGTACAGTCGTTGGAATGCAATTAACCTATTCTCTATATAAAGCCCTCTTCTATCTGAGGTGGTGCTACAGGAGGCCATATAGAACGACCACAGGCTGCTCTATAGTTCCTTTTAGTTTGCTTTTTTTTCCTTCTGGTTTTTGAAACCCTCACACATTACGATAAATCTATTAAACTGTGTAACTGAATTCACAGCACTGGAGTGTGTTGTTTCTGTTGAACAGTTTTTTTTTTTTCTGTTTTTGTTTGGTAGTCGGGCTGAATGCAGAAGGACTTCAGTTCTGCGCTCATGGCAGTGTAGGCTGGACATCTTGTCCTTAATTTAAGGACTTTGTTTTTTAATCTGCTTGATTTTCTCCATCTTGCTCGTTTTCTCTTTCCTCAATGTCTGTCCTTGAATTACTTTATCAATCTTAAGCAATTACTTAGGTCAAAGTCTGCTCTGGATGACTTTACACAAACACAAGAGGGGCGATTACCCCCTCCCCATTGACTTTTGCACAAACTTGGAGTATAATTAGTTTACTTGCTAATTATTTATCTTGAGGTAACTAGCGCTACAATGGAAGACAAGTCGGTAACAGAATGTGATTGAGAGCTTTGAATGTTAAAGACCAGTCTTTGGGATTTTATTGAATATAAGTAGTTTTTAAAGTACTAATTAAAATTGGATTGGTGCAGATTAATACAATTTGCCATGGGGTATTATTTTACCGCTAGTAATTTTTATTCCAAATCCTAGATTCAAAGCTTTTGTTTGACATCGAGTCAATACATTTGGGAATTTAATTCAGGATTGGAACTCTCAAATCAAAGTCCTAACCAAATTGACGATTTACAAATTAATGAAATACTTAAGGCAAGAGCTGTACTATTAAGTCACTTGTCTAACTGGAGCTCTCTAGTTAATCATACTTTTATTGTGACCGTTTTTCATTTATTTACATAACTTTCCTTATGGTTTGTAGCGGGGACTGTTGCCTTTTCGCTGATGAACAATTGAGTAAATAAACCAGAACTGATTCAAAATGTTAAGCCTTATTCTTTTCTTCAAGACTAATTCAGTGAAACTATCAAAGAACTTTGACAAAAATCTCACTACAAAGAAACCAGTGTAGAATGAACTTTCGTATTATTAAAATGGCAACATCTTCCACACTTATATCCGATGTGCTTGATTAGTTATCCAAGATACTGATGTAACTCAAAGGTTAGAATCTTTTTTTTTTGCATTTAGTTTCAAGGTTCATCTTTTCATTCATATTCATGGTGACTTGGCTCTTCTTCACTAAACGACCCCATTTATTCAGACCACCAATGTTAGGGCACTAGGACCCTGCAGGTTCAGAGGACCATGGCGGTCTGGCCCATCCTTGAAGCCCAACCGCCGCAGCTTGGGAGGGTTTTTGTGGAATGATTTCACATCTGCAGCCTTGTGGCAGAAATGTAGACCTGCTTCACTCGAGCCTGGTTAAAGTTAAACCTTCCGAATTTTACAATGAATATCTTTGAAAACCAGACTCTAAACAAACAGAACCAGATAACTGTAATCCAAAGGACACGATTCAATCAACCAACATTGAAACCATGACGAGGACGCACTTGGTAGCACCCATCTCCCCCCCCCCCCCTCCCGAGGACAAAATCCATATCCTTCAAGCTCGAGAAGCATCCCACAGGGGTCTATTCCCCTTCAGGACACAGTCCAGAGTGCTCTGCGACCGGTCTGGAGCCTCCGGTCCTGGCTGGGTACTGGGCGGTCAGGTCCTGGACTACAGCGTGAGTCTCTGCACCATGTCGGCGATATGGGCCATGCCGGGCTGCTGGGCCTGCTGCTTGATGTACTCCAGCGTGCGCACCTGCAGAGCGGGACCCCCCCGGGGGGATTAACCACCAGGCGGCTTCTCTTACCATTTGATAAGAAAATCGCAAAATCTTCATTAACACAATATCGTTTGAAATAATTAATTTCTTTCCCCTCTTATTTAAATTTCCAAGAGCGAAGTCAAAGAGTGGCGTTTCCCCTCCTTTGCGGGACGTCAAGTCAGAACCCAAACTGAGTGGGTGGGTGCGCGGGGGTTTGAACTCACGGAGGTGCGCGTGTCGCTGCAGCCGTGCTTGTGGTTGAGGTTCCAGAGGTTGACGGCCAGCTGGTTGAGCTTGTTGTTGCGCAGGTCCCCGTGGGCCAGCAGCGAGCTGAACAGAGAGAAGGACAGCGAGCCCTGCCGACGCACCGTTTGCTGGGTGGGAGGGTCGGGAGGGGGGTGGAAACGTGTGAGCTGTATTGTATATGTAAGGCAGATATTTGTGCAGATGCACATGTTGTGGTTTATCTTTATTTGCATCGTCTTTTGTTGGATTGCTGCTGTGGAACGTGAATTTCTCTTTGTGGATGCATTTTCTCCCCAAAAGTACATGTTCATTGTATCTAAACAATAATCCTAAAAAAATATATTTACCCATTAACCAAGTATTTACTCATTGACCTTTACTATTTAACATTTTAAAGAGCGAAACAGATTCATTTCCGACAGCAGCTAAAGATCAGAGAGCCGAAGAGAGGGTAGGAGACTGTAGTAGCTAGGGCCACCAGTAGGATCATGAGAGCTCTCCTCCTTTACCTCCTCTCGACCCAGGGTCTTCAGGTAGTCCAACACCTGGCTTATCAGGGTCTCACACAGCTTGTCGATCTCCGTGAGGAACTTAGGGTCGCCCCCGTAAAGAGTTTCATTCGAGTCCACTGGAAGAGGAGAAGAGAATGGAGAATGGACAACTGTGAGCCTTTGGGTTTGCAGTAGAGCTAAGTGTGCTACCTTTGGGTATGGAGTAGAGCTAAGTGTGCTACCTTTGGGTATGGAGTAGAGCTAAGTGTGCTACCTTTGGGTATGGAGTAGAGCTAAGTGTGCTACCTTTGGGTATGGAGTAGAGCTAAGTGTGCTACCTTTGGGTATGGAGTAGAGCTAAGTGTGCTACCTTTGGGTATGGAGTAGAGCTAAGTGTGCTACCTTTGGGTATGGAGTAGAGCTAAGTGTGCTACCTTTGGGTATGGAGTAGAGGTACGTCTCCTGACTCATGGCGGCCAGCAGGGGCAGTGCGCTGATGTAAACCTTGACCTTGGCGTCCCCGTTGTCCTCCCAGGTGTAATCCTGCACCATGTTGAGGACCCCTCGCACCAGGTAGAGCACGCCATGCTCTGGGTGGTCCTGGAGCCACACACGGACACACACACACACACACACACACAGACCCTCGTTAGGAAGGAAACACGAGAAGCACACACACTTTGTAATGCTAAACATGGGACAGCGTCTTTCTACAGTATCTTGTTTCACTTACTGAGGACATCCAGCCCCATAAGAGGTACATAGAGGCCCTCATTAGGAAGGGAACATGAAAACCTCTTTCGTATCTTGTGTCACTTACTCAGGACATCCGTTCCCCATAAGAGGTACACACAGACACTCATTAAGGAAGGGAAAATGAAAACCTCTTTCTTAAGTATCTTCTACTTACTGGGGACATTCCGTCTCCATAAGTAGAACGAACGCATACGCACACGCCACACACACACACTAGAGTTTAAAGTCTCTGCCCGTGCCCGACCCGACCCGCGGGCCGGCTCGGGCCGATATTTCCCACCACTATCCTCGGGCCGGGTCGGGCCGGGCCTTTGATCGACGATGATTATTATTAGTTTTATCATCGTCTATTGGCCTAATCGGAGGAGAAATCTATGCCATAAACAGAAATATTATAGGCCTTTATTACACGGGTCTTCTCAATGCTGTGGAACGCTCCGTTCACTTGCATGGGTAGCAGTCCGGTGACTTGTCAACCCCATTATTTCTGCTGGTCAACACTACGAATGCTGGTAACGAATAAATTGTAATTTCTGCTGGTAAACACTACGAAAATAAGCCCCTTCAGGGCGAAGCAGGACACCGTCGCACACACACACCCACACCCACACCCACACCCACACCCACACCCACACACACACACACACACACACACACACACACACACACACACACACACACACACACCGGGACAACCAGCAGCATGGCGAAGAAGTTGTTGATGAAGTCCAGCAGGAGGCTCTCGGAGGAGCGGCTCTTGCCCTCCACACTGATGGTGCGAGGAACCTCCGGCAGCAGGCTGACCGCAGCCTTGAAGAAGGCGTCGGCTGAACACAGAGAGGACCATGAGGTCAAGGAGCCAAGGGGAAGACATGTGTTTAGATGTCCTCCATTTATGAGCCAAATCTTTATATAATGTCAGACATCATTTTTTATAATTTCTACTTATTTACTGCAAACAACATAAAATATATTTTAAGCCGATAAATGTGGGAGAATAAAGCTTAAGTTAGGAAACGTATTTGCCAATGAGCCCTCACCCTGGGATAGACACTGGTTGGCCAACGCCACCTGTCCAGAGAGCAGGTAGAGACTGAGGCGGCAGAAGATGCTGCTCAGAGATGGAATGGTGATGAAGCTGTAGGCAGCACACGCCTGGAGGGGTACACAGCACACACACACACATTTTACTATACTCGTGAGGACCTTCATATATACTTGTGAGGACCTTCATATATACTTGTGAGGACCTTCATATATACTTGTGAGGACATTTATATGTACTTGTGTGGACATTTATATGTACTTGTGTGGACATTTCTATGTACTTTTGAGGACATGCATATACTTGTGAGGGCATTAGTGTGTGCTTGTGTTGACTCACCCTGACAAAGGCGGCTGTTTTGCGGGAGTGATTACCCCTCATCATCCGCCTGGTCTCCATGGCCAGCTGATTCACCGTCTGACACACACACACACACACACACACACACACACACACACACACACACACACACACACACACACACACACACACACACACACACACACACACACACACACACACACACACACACACACACACACACACACAGTTCACATCAAGCACAGAGACAAACACACAAAGACACCAGCCACAGTGCAGAGGGACTCACGTGGATGAGCTGCACCAGCAGTGGCTCCAGGTTACAGAAGGTGGCTCTGGCCTCCACACAGAAGCTCAGCTGCTGCTCAAAGTCACGGCCAAACCAAACCTGGACGGACAGACCGGACACACACACAGGGACAAAGTCAGCTAAAGAAAACCACTGAAAGACCGACCAGGGAGGTGCACGTGAGGCACATGGAGCGCAGGTTTCTGTTCATATTTGTAGACCCAAACAGAATGGTGTTGTATTAACACTGCAAAGCACAGAGGATGAGAATGTATTGGAGCTGTATTTTATGCATTAAGACTCAAGGCTGTTTAGGATTTTCAATGAGAACATTATTAGTAAAAAATGACTAATGGTAAATGGAAAGATTAATCAGATCTCCCACAACATAGGTCAGAGGTCATCATCTCTAGTCCCATGTCCCAGAAGTCCACTGGGCATGGCAGCACTGTTGACTACAGCACTACAGAAAGGGTATAGTAGTGTTATTATTCTGCCCTCACCATGCGAATGAAGCCGCTGATCAACAAAGACAAAGACCTTTTCTCATCCTCCAGGGTCATGGCACTGTGGGAACACAGAATATTATTCTTAGAAAATGTGTGATTACACAATTAGTTATACATTCCCTCATGGCTGGTAGTGAACTACAGGTTATCTTTTTTTGAGAGATGCTAATGTGAATAATTATTGGTTCTCAGCCAAATCCCCAAAACATTATGTTTATTTTTTTAGAACATCAATGATCAAACACAAACCAACCCTTCCACACACGCACACACAGTGTAGCTTACTTGACGGAGTCGTGCATGGCCTTGCAGACGTGCAGCAGTGCGTTGAGGATCACAGGGTCCCTGGTGGGCTCCAGCTGATGTCTGGGGGTTAGGACAGACCCATACTCATGAACCTACTGCATTACAGGTCACACCTCCCACTGCAACCAAAACGCTTAAGAATGTCCACAACGTTTTCCCTCAGTTTGAAAACACCTCCATTCTTTTTTTAAGAAATAGAGTTTGAAAAATGGCAGTGAGACCTACTTGATGAAGACCTCCATGATGGTTCTGCACACCATCACCCTCACGCCATCCTTCTGGAACATGTCCAGGAACGGCAGGAAGCGCTCCTGGGTACAGGAAGTGACATTATCAGGAAGTGACATTTTCAATATTTAAATAAAACAACAACGCTGTAGGTTTATTCAGGCACTAGATGTTTGGATGGACTTGCTCGTGCTTGGCTTAAAGTAATTAGTCATTGATTCAAATAGTCATGAATCAACATGCAAATGTCCATTATGGATTTTACATGAAATATCTTGATGTATATTAGAAAAAAAGAAATCCCTCACCATGGAGAACAGGACGGAAAAGTCGTGGAAGTAGGTGAGAATCTTCTGGATCACAGACTGCAGCTATGAAACCAGCAGAAGACACAGAGTCATGCATCATCGCCCAACATCATGATGTTAATTCCTTTTTTGTAACAGAAGCGTTTGATTGGCTGGCTGATCGGTCCGTACCAGAGGGTAAGCGTCCTCGAACGCCCGGTCGGGGGTCAGGTGCTTGATGATGTCGGCCAGAACGGTGTTGACCTCCCGTTTCTGAGGAAGCGCACGTGAACGAGAGTCAGGGAGAGGGATGAAAGGAGGGAGAGTTTAGAAGGGACGATGTCAACGATTATGCGTAGTCGAGGTTAAACAAGGACTAGTGCTGGGAGTTAAGAACCTCCCTGTGTGGGACTCACTGTGAAATGGCGACAGGTGAACTCCACCCAGATCTCCGCACAGTGGATGTAGTCCTGAAACCAGAGAAAGAGCTCGTCAAATAGGGGACACACACACCACACACACACACACACACACACACACACACACACACACACACACACACACACACACACACACACACACACACACACACACACACACACACACACACACACACACACACACACACACACACACGTCTCACCTGCGGGCCGCGTATCTTGGTGATGACCTTCCAGGCCTCGTTGAGGATGGTCAGCCTCTCTGCCTCCGGGGGGTCGGCACAGGCCAGGCTGCGGCCCAGCGAGCCGAACAACAGATGCTGAGCAACAAGAAGAACTGTCACACACTCTGACGTTCACACAGTGCTTTGTCTCCTCCAGAGGGTTGCACAACCACTAAGGTATGACAGACATTATCTTTGTTTATACACAATCATTGGATATGCTACAGACTTTGCCTCTGACCTTGGGAAAGCCGGCCTCATCACAGTCTTTGATCATGCCGATGAAGTCTGTCGCCCTGGCGGCCACGAACTCGGCCCTGAACGCCCACATGACGGAATTCAACAGCAGGGCACTTTGGAGAGAGGGGAAATAAGGGGACGTTTTTACTTTCAATACAGTGTTATCAAATCCAGCACAATGCTACTGGCTGTTTACTTTGCATATGTGCTCGACATTTACACCCCGATTTCAAACGATCATCAATCCCAATCCGAACATGAACTGAAAGGGAAACTGCGTATTTAAATAAATAGGATGATCTAGGCAACTGCGTCATCAAGTGCTTGATCATCTGTTATCTGCGCTGATTCGTTAAACTCACTTGTTACCCAGCTTCTTGCATCTCTCCATCATCTCGGTCAGAAGAGGCTGGAATAGAAAGAAGCCCACGCTTAAAGTCAGGTTCTCCTTCGCCATACTCTGTGTAAGTTGTGCTGTGAGTTGCTTTTTCTTGTAGGGAATCATAGCGACAGTGTAGAACATGGAGGAGTTTGTAGCTGTAGCTGTGAACGTGGGTAGTCAGACCCTGGTTAAAGTGTTTCAAAACCAGTTGGTTATTGGTTCGAACCCCAATGCCCGCTGTCCATCTGGACTAAAGCGTCTGCATAAAGACTACATGACGCATGACTCAATGGCGACGGTACCCAACAATAACCAGGTGACGACTGTGGGACGGTGAGATCGAGGTTATAGAGACACTCTGCTTTAGTGTTCCAGAGCCATAATGGCCGATGAGAACCCCGGCTGCCTCGCTCCTCACTCCCCACCCCCCCCTACGTACGTCGGGGGCCCGGTAGGCCACACACTGCAGGATCCAGTGGATGGCGGGCGAGTACAGGGTGAGGTACTGTGGGATCTCCACGTGTTGCAGCACCAGCTGGTTCTGCACGCTGTCGCCGTGGATCTGCCGGAAGGTGCTGAGCAGGTCGAAGAAGTTGCGGTTCAGGCTGTCCTTCAGTTGGGGGGCCACCTCCATGCCCACCTGGATGGATGGATGGATAAATCGATGGATGGAGGAATGGAGGCCATTCTAAGTACATGTTTTGAGGCCAGGGTGAAGTTAAGGGGGCTTTCGTAATAGGTGTGATTGATTTGTAGGATTCAATCTTTTTCTGGCATGCTAAAGAGTAAAGCAGTCATTGGATGCAGGGTATGCCCATGGTTATGGATACGTTGGAGATGACGCCAGGAAAGACCCTCACGCTCTCCCTTCTACTTCATCAGCAACATAGCCGTGCAGATCAGAGGATGAGGTGGGCGTGGGATATGCCAGCGGTGGACAGCTAGCAAGGGGAACAGCTGGAGCTCATTAAGCTAATTATGGGTTTGACGCCGTGCCAGTGGCCACAATCATCGTCATGAGACACACCTGTGTTGGCCCCTCCACCTCCGCGGTAAAGGCTAGTAAGTGCATTTCAATCGGTTTAACATGGAACACATTCCAGATCCAGAGTACTGATGGGGGGGGGCTCACCCTGCAGAGGTAGGCTCTGGCGTAGACGGCTACCAGGGGGTCTCCTATCCCCCTGATCATGGCGGTCAGTCGGGGCAGGGTCTCCTGTATGCCGCTGGGGGGGGACACAGACAGACAGAGAGTGTGTGTGAGGCTATGACATCATCCGTTCTAAAAGGCTGACATGGAGAGTGATGAACCAGCGGTAATGATTGACTTACGTTTTATTCAAGAAGCGGTTGCACTTCAAGATGGCGGCCTCAACGTATCTGTCATGGCGAAGGTCAACGGGGTCAAACATATACAAATCAAATGCATGTCTGTCTGTCTGTCTGTCTGTCTGTCTGTCTGTCTGTCTGTCTGTCTGTCTGTCTGTCTGTGGTACACAGGGTGTGTTACGGGACTAGGTAGTAACAGGACACAGGGTGTGTTACGGGACTAGGTAGTAACAGGACACAGGGTGTGTTACGGGACTAGGTAGTAACAGGACACAGGGTGGGTTACGGGACTAGGTAGTAACAGGACACAGGGTGGGTTACAGGACTAGGTAGTAACAGGACACAGGGTGGGTTACGGGACTAGGTAGTAACAGGACACAGGGTGTGTTACGGGACTAGGTAGTAACAGGACACAGGGTGGGTTACGGGACTAGGTAGTAACAGTGTGTGAAGGATACAATCTGGGGATGAGCTCTCTGATAGAGGCGATCTTGAAGAACCAGTTAAGGCAGGTCTCCTTCGCCGTGTCGTTGACATCAGCCGCAGTGAACGAGTCTGAATCAAAATCACAATATTCAACAACAACTAAAAATGTGCAAAGAAATGTACAAGTCTATAGAGATATATATTCTTAGCTTCCACTGTACATACTAGCATCTAGCATTGCTCACCACTGCTCATACATGACAAATAAAACTATGAATCATTCAAAATACACACATGACAAGAGACAGATCCAGCATTAAAAAAATGGCATCCTGTATTCTGCTCATGTGACTTAACCATCATTCAAAATTGAAGCTGACTACACAAAAAAACAAAACACACACACACACACACACACACACACACACACACACACACACACACACACACACACACACACACACACACACACACACACACACACACACACACACACACACACACACACACACACACACATTTACCTGGTAAGGTTTGTGAGTCCGCCGAGCACATGCTGGAGATTCTGTCGTACACTAGACGACCTGGAAGCAGAAAGGTCGCAGCCAGTCACCTCGATGTACAAGGTGGGTACATCAGGTGATCCTTTAAACAGTGGCTCCATGTGTGTGGAAGGAAAACAAGACTTCTGTGTTCACGAACCAAAGGTGTCGAGGATGTCTGTGATCAGAACAAACTTGCTGGGGTAGAACTGGATCACGGACGTGTCGGACAGGAGTTTGGAGCACTGCAAGCAAGGTTAAAAGTAGCCCATAGTATAAATTAATTGTATACAAGTTGATTATACACACACGCAACAGGAGTTTTGGAATCCATAAAATTATAAAAATGACCACAAAGTGAGTTGGGAGGTTGGCATTGTCTGGGGAAGGGGCTTTAATAGCCGAAATTGTGCTGGTCCAGAATATTCTAAATAAAACTAAATCAATTAAGACAATTTTTGTAGGGCGTTATTTCAAGGCACCCAAAGCACTTCACCTCCGTGAGTGCCACCCAAGCTGTCATGCTGGTGAGGACCTTAATGTGTTGGTGAGAGTGGCGGTTCTACCTGGATGACGATCTTGAGGGCTTTGACCTTCTGGTCTGTGGCCCAGGCTTCCTTCAGGGACTGGTTGAGCTCTTCAATTCTGTTGGCGTACTCCTGCTGGGACAGGTTCAGCAGCTCCCTCTGGGAACCCTGGGGACACACATCAGGACACGCACACATCAGGACACACACACACACCCCGCAACACCCTTTAAGACAGCTACATGACTCTGAGCTGGCAGGGGGTCAACCCTCTAGGGTGAAGCCAGAGGTAGGATCCTGTACCTCCTCCTGATCATCTAGCTCCTCCAGCCGGGTCCGGACCTTTTCTGAGACGGCTGAGGAGCCAGGGCTGGGCGCCTTAGCTGGAGAGAAGACCACAACACGCCATTTAACAGGTGAAGCAGCAGACACATTGGAATCCCAATCAACTGGTGATAGCACTACCACAATCAGAGCATTCACTCCTCAAGTGCTTCATCCTGATGTTATTGTTCAGAACTTTCTGCTGATTAAGTTTCATTGTATTGGAGCTGATATATAACATATTGTATTTACATGTCTGTGCTTGATTTTAAGTATATTATACATTTATATAATTTTTTTAATAAATACCTTTATCCGTTCCCATGAACAGATTCTAAAAAGAAGAAAAAAAGTATTAAGAGTATTAAATTCATAAAACAATTAAAATGGGTTCCTCATGATGTATGAATATGTACCTAGTGGCGGAAACCGGACATTGTACTTGGACCAACAATTCAAACTCACTGCAAGATTTCAGCACTTGAATGGTAAATACTCACGATGGAGAGCTTCTCTGTTGTAGTGAACCTGGCCAGGATTTCTCCTCGTTTGGCTGACCAGGGTTCAAAGTCAGTTCCCACCACCTCCTCCTCTCGTTTCTTCCTCCCCAAATCCTGGAGACAATCACATGTCGGCTGAGGTTTTGCAAAAACTTTTTCCCTTTTGTGTGCATTTGCATTTGGATTGTTAATGTGTGTCAGTCAGTCAGTCAGTCAGTCAGTCAGTCAGTCAGTCAGTCAGTCAGTCAGTCAGTGAGTGAGTGAGAGAGTGAGTGAGTGAGTGAGTGAGAGAGAGAGAGAGAGAGAGAGAGAGTGAGTGAGTGAGAGAGAGAGTGAGTGAGTGAGACGAGGAGTGAGTGAGAGAGAGAGAGAGAGAGTGAGAGAGAGAGAGAGAGAGAGAGAGAGAGAGAGAGAGTTTGTGGCATGCACGTGTGTGTCTGTGTGTGCGGGCGTGTGTTGGCATGTGTGTATCTCCCTACCACTGCTGAGCTGCTGTGTGAGAGGCTTGGGACCTCAATGGCGGAGGCAGCAGCGAACATGGACAGGGGGTCGGTCCCGTCCAACATGGAGCTCAGGGGGTCCAGGGCCACTGAGGAAGAGGAGGAGGAAGACGAGGACGTGCTGCCTTTACGAGCCCCGCGGCGTGATTTGGCATCCGTCACCTTGATGGAGAGGAAAAGCATTGTCATGGTAATGTATGAAGTAACGCTGGTAATGTGCAATGCAGTGAACAGCTGGTGTGTATTATTCCTGGTAAATGTCAATAAAGATTTTAGAGTTAACACTACTATGGTGCTACCTAGTGACCAGCTCTATTACGTCATGCATGATACGTTACAGTATGCTATGTTATGTTAATTGATGTACTATTATCGAGGTTATGTTAATGTATTCAGTCAGATCTTTATATTCTACACATTTTGAGAGGAAAAATTAGGTTTGTTTTGTGCATAAGTTATAACTTAAAATGCTGTCATGTTTTCAAAAAGTAGGGGCTGAATATTAAATCCATTTACATAAAATTCACACACGAAAAAGGAAAACCTTTTCTATTTACAATCAAAGGGTTTTCTACATCGATGAGGCAAGGTCAAAAAAAATGTTTCAATGATCAGCTAAGAGAGAGGAAGGAGGACATACGACATGATATGGATACGACTTGAACCTGCTGCCGATACGTACAGTGATTGCTTTTAGAGGATGGTAGTCTCCAAACTCCACCGGCACGCATTCCAGACGAGAGGACTGGAGCTCCGCCTGGTAGCGGCGCTCCCGAGAATGCCTTCAAACACCGGAGACAAGTCAGATATGATAAACCATGTGTTGACTATCTAAATATTGCGTTTTCGTTAGTTTACGTTAATTTGGCAATAGCGTCAAAATGCTAATGCATGCACTCCAATGGGTTTGCAGTGCATGATCCTTAATTTTTCAAGAAATGATGGATTTAAAATGACATATCACTTTTTGATTATCATAACACTATTATTTTACACACACACACACACACACACACACACACACACACACACACACACACACACACACACACACACACACACACACACACACACACACACACACATACACACACACACACAACAATGCATTGTCTGTGTCTTAAAAGTTCTCACTCGATCAAACTTAACGAACGATTCGCGAACACTGTTACTTAATGATATTGCATATGCCTGGTAGCCTACTGTGTGTAATGTTGTGAAACATAAAATAAAAATACATTTTAAGTGAAATGAGCATACCAAAAGTACAACTGTTAATACAAATATTACATGTTACATTCGGCTCATCAAAACTTGGCGATGATAGAAACACTTTCCTTCAGAAAAAAAGCATCTTACCACTGCACCGCAGCCATGTTTCTGCAGTCATATGACATCTGATTACTTCTGCTGGTTATACACAACCACTCCCTGTATCGTTTTTTATACACTGACACATGTCGCATTCAGAGTACAATACTTTTATCAACATCTAAATTATTGGATGAGAGATAGTAAATGGCAGTATGATGCGTCTTGCGACCCAAACGGATATGTTCATTCGAGTTTTTGTACGATAAAAAAAACACAATTTCCCATGATTCAACGAGGAGCGTGTCACGCGGAACAGGGAAGAGCCACTATGAATATTGATACCATCATCTCCAATGGAGGCTGCAGCAGCCAGTTGATCATGTGCGAGTGAACCGGCTCAATCGTTTCACTTGAAAGGGTAAGTGAAGGGTTTGAATCGAGCTGATCGTTTCTTTTGCATGAATTTAATATACCATGTTGACGTTGTCTGTTCAATGGTAATGGCTAAACTGTAGATTATCACACGCAGACCTCCCTGTTTCAAGTCAGCTGGCATATAGCACTGAAAAGCTGATTTAGATAGGACTAGGAACTATAACGAGAAGCACATCATACAAAAAAGTGAAAAGATTTGTATTCAAGATGAGGCTTGTTCTCCAAGACCCTTGCACACGCCCCAAGAGGTTATTACAAGAATGTCAAGCACTATTGTGCGACGATCATCATATTGAGCCCCTGCCACCTACAGTTACATCATCATGTAACTATCATGTTTAACGTGTTTCATTCCCCGTTAACACAGGTGACATGGATGGCTTGTGTAGGAGGACGGAATAAAGCTTATTACATTGACACAGTGATCTCACTCCGCCTAAAACAGATTTACCATTTACGCCTCGCAATTTTGTTTCCATAGTTTGCAATGCCGTTCAGTGCCACTACAGTGTTATGACACATGTTTGGGTATAAAGACCTGTATTAATGCAGGTCCGGAGGCAACTTGTTTTTGCCAACATTTGTCATGTGGTCAAATCAGAAATAATGGTATCCAAAGCTATAAGATACATTAAGGTGCATCAAGGGTTGTAGGCAACTTTGTCAAAGATGCCTTCCATCTTCCATAACATTAACCCCCCCCCCCAATAAAATAAGCTGTAATATGTAATGCAATTTTTTTTTTATATCAATTCATCATAGAAATGTGGATCAGAAGTATCCACAACTGAACCCATGTACTTGAAATTGGGTTTTCATAATAAAACGGACCCATCGTAATCTCCACCTCTTCTGTTGTTTTATTTAAGGGTCACACATCTTAGTGAACCACCAATGCTGCTGCTGTTGATCACGACACCAGCCATGCCTTTTACCCTGTGTAACCAATACGCTCACTTTCACGAAATACCGGCGCCCAGATCATATAACCAACCCCATTCCCTCGTCAGGAAACTCACCCCTCCTGCGGGTGCCCTTATATATAAGGTTACCCACTTCTGCCTCAACCACCGTCAGGTTCTTAGAAAATTTCTTTATTCCAGACCAGGTATCAGGTCATCACCATCCGATAGCCTTTGGCATGTTAACGACGGACATCTGTCCAATAGAGTGCGGGTTGGATTGCACTGTTTTGTTTTTGTTGGTGTTGTCCGATTGCTGGTCAGGGAGGGTCAGAGTCAATCCCTTCGATTCGGCTCTGGATCAATTCGGTGCTTCCACGACCACCGGTTTTGGGAACCCTCCTTTTGTTTGTCTTTTGGAGTCTGAACCAACTTTAACAACGACACGCGAGGCAACCAAACTCTTTCCCCCGAGCCCCACAAGAACAACCAGAACAACAATGTCGACGTCCCCGGCCATCAGACCACGCTACGAGGAGCTGCTGTTCTACATGGCCTGCCTTTGTAACTGCTGGTCCCTGGTGCTGTGCGTGTGTGTGTGCGTAGAGGTCGGCGGCTGTAGGGCAGGTGGAGGTGGGAGCGGTCGAGGAGGTGGAGGAGGAGGAGGAGGAGGCGGTGGCGGCGGCATGCATCTGAGCGGCGGCCGCTGGACGTGGAAGCTTTCCCGCGCCATGCGGCTGGTGCTACGGCGGTGCCGTGCATGGCGCCGCGGCCACAAGCAGGGCTTGGCCGGCGGGGCGGGAGAGCTGTGCAGCTACGCCAAGCTGCTGCTCCGCTCTCTGTACTTCAACAGCCTCACCAACTCGGACACGCTGCTGGACTGTGCCTTCGAGCCCGTCTACTGGATCGTTGACAATGTCACCCGCTGGTTTGGAGTGGTGAGTTCCATGATGTTGTGTGTTTATCAGGGGGGGGGGGGGTGTATAGTAAACATTTATTTCAAGTCAAGTGTGAAGGGACTATGCTTTGTTTGACTTTGCTGCTATGGGACTGAATTTGTTGTTGATTTTCCGCTTTCTTTCTTCTCTACCCTCATATACACCTGCCGTACATGAACCGTCCACACCTCACTTCAACACAACTCCCCTCACTGCTCCTCTCCTTTCCTCTCCTCTCATCTGCTATGCTCTTCTGTCATCTTCGTTTCTTTCCTGTCATCCCCTCCTCCTCTCCTGTCATCCCCTCCTCCTCTCCTGTCATCCCCTCCTCCTCTCCTGTCATCCCCTCCTTCTCTCCTGTCATCCCCTCCTCTCCTCTCATCCCCTCCTCCTCTCCTGTCATCCCCTCCTCCTGTCCTGCCCCCTCTCCTCCTCCCCTCTCCTCCTCTCAGGCGTTTGTCAGTCTGGTGGTCCTCCTGATCTCCTCGGTGGTGATCATCGTCTACATGTGCGTGCTGCCCACCATCCTCAGCACCTACCCGGACCCCCTGGATAGTCTGGCACCTTCTCTGCGGCCACTGGCTGCTGGTGATGGTGGTCTTCCACTATTACAAGGCCACTACCACCCACCCGGGACGGCCACCAAAGGTGATCCAAGGAAGTTAAAATGTTCCGCATCGTTAAAGGTGGCTTGACTCCATACAATATGCAAAGATGTCTTCCTCTCCCATGCGCCTTAATGACCTGTATCTGAATTCAGTGTATGCCGCTTAACAAGTATTAAAATGTAAAAATGGTAATTTGAATATAGTTATGTAATGATTTAGAGGATTACATTACTAATCGACACTGAAATAATGAACTTCTAATTTGATAATTGATGTCACCAACACAGTATATAAATATGGCTGTGAAATAAGACTGGAAACCTAACAATTGATGATTATGAACAATGAGTCATTGTAGTTTGGAAGTGTATGTATCTTGTTTGTTAAAAATGAAACCATCATATGTGTAGCTATGAATGTTGTTGAAACTCACACTGGATGTGTTGGTTACTGATTGACTGCTCGACAGGACAGCGTGATTAATGAGATGTCTCGGATGTTTGTAACTCCTCCCCCCCCCCCCCACATCACACTGAGACATCCTCACCCTTTGTCTTCTTCTCTTGGCATCAGGACAAAAGTGACGTCCCGGCGGTGTCCATCTGTAAGAAGTGTATCGTTCCAAAGCCCGCCAGGACCCATCACTGCAGCATCTGCAACACGTAAGACCACCTCAAACTGCCATGAACACAGTTTGGCTCTGGGATGCACTACTTCTGTCTGGCATCATGCCTTCTTGGTTGAGTGACAGTGAGAGTGAACTCAACTGTCATTTCTTTCAGCAAATTTGTATATGAAGAATCATGTTAATAACATTTACATTTAGCAGACCCCTTTTTATTTTTATGGGGCGATCACAAAAATTGGGGGCGTTAGAAAAAGTGATGTACGACTTCGTCATAAACAACTTGACAATAGGTATCAGAACAAAAGTATGGTGCTTTTAATGTTTGTTTCTTTATTAACTAAAGCATTTATTGTTTTTTATCACAGGTGTATTCTGAAAATGGACCACCACTGTCGTATCCTTGTGACTATCGGCCCTCATATTAAGTTGGTTATACGTTTTCACCGATCCTCCATGACTTATGGTTTCCCCAAGATCCGGCAGCAACAATTAGTTCTCCGAATTGGTTTCCTTCTCCTGGTGGATTAGGTGTTTTTCCTTAACCCTCTCCGTGTCCACAGCGTGGCTGAACAACTGTGTTGGGCATCTCAACCACCGCTACTTCTTCTCCTTCTGCCTCTACATGATGCTGGCCTGCGTCTACTGCAGCGTCAGCTCCAGGCACATGTTCACGGAGGCCTACAATGCTATAGAGGTGAGTCGCGCACCCCATCTCTCAGGGTGGTGGCCTGATCCATCTAGCCATCATGTATCTGGGCTGACATGCCCACACATGCTGATCTCAGTAGACGGTAGACTTGGGAATGCTTGTAAAGGCTTATCAACAGTACATGGTTATAAGACTAGTTTTAGTGACTTGATCACAAAATGTGAGTAAAAAATAAGTGATGCATTTTGTACTTTAGTTTACCATTGTTTTTACAGTCGAAATGATTTACACAAGTGATTAAAGTAAAAACAAATTAATTTAATGTTCGAATGACCTTGACAAGGACAGCTGGTATCTTTGTTTACCATGAAATACTATCAAACAATAGGGTTAAAGGTTAATGGTAATCAAGGAATAGGTTAACTAAACCTGAAGATCGTTCTTCATTTAAGCCAGGGTAACTACACTTTCCTCCTTTCTTCAGCTGGATTTTATTTCAGGGCTAGGTTTAAGGGGCCAGTTTTAAATTCCTTTTTCATTGACACACCGTCAGACACACAAACACATACACACACACACACAAACAACAGCGACAATACAGAATGGAAAACCGGGAACACGATGCGCTGACGGAAGGTGAAGAATATCTCTGCATTCCAGAAGACACAAACCATGTTGATTCAAAGTGTGGTGGCAGGAGGCAGGCGGTTTGTTAAGGCTCAATTAGCGGTGTGCCTCCTCTATACTAGGTTCTACTTTCAAGGGGTGGGAAGGGGCAGAGCGTGAGGGGGAGATGGGTAGAGCGATTAAAAAGGGAGATCAACAGCACAAGCTCGGATGGCCAAAGGCAGCAAGTGAAACGGGAGACTGTCGCTAGTGTCTGTTGGCTGGTCTCATGTTCACCGTAGTTCAGGAAAGTGGGTTCATCTAAACATTGATTGACGGCCAGATGGTAAACGACACATAAACCGGAGTACCCATTTAATGGGCTGTTTGGAGATTCCACTGGTGCTACCATCGTGTTTCCTGTAGTAGTTGTGTTCCATCATTTGGATGTGCGACCCTAAACCATTTAAGCTGACCTTTTTTATTGAGTTGAGTTAAATGGTTGTTGTTGGGACTTTCAACACACAAAGTCTTGTAACGCACTGGGAATAAACAATCGATCCTAGTAAATGTGGATGTAAGTACATAGATGATTAACCCTGTTGTATGAAATTTGCTTACCGCTTTAACTTTGTTTTTATTTATAGGAATTATTCAAGCCCTCCCCTCCGTCCTTCACCTTCAGAGAAACCACCTCCCACAAGGCTATCGTGTTCCTCTGGGTGCTGACCAGGTCAGGAACCGCCTCCACCCTTCACTTCGTCTTTAACATCTTACCCTGTACAGCATTACACCGTTGAACCAGCGCATACAAACTATAGAAATGTGAAGTAATGAGTAGCGGATAGGCTGCAGACTTTTAGCCAAAAGGTACTCGGTCCGAGCCCCCAATATTGGATATCATCCATCCGGTGGTCTCTGGTCTCTCCCACGACCGAAACGCAATTTATGATCCCTTACTTAATTCAATTCAAAAATTTGGGTTCATGAATCATTATAAAAGTCGTTAATACTTGATATAGCTGGCTACGTTTTTCTCGGCCGCTTGTCCGATGAAGCAAGCAAACTAGCCAGGGACCTTGTGATTGTCCTCTGCTATTATTGATATCATTACATAGACTAAATGATTATTCAATTCAGAGGAAAATCCTCCACTATGAAAATCATCGTTTGTCGCAGCGCTAGGCTCCTTGAATCAGAGTGGTACACAGCAGTCTCGGGTTGTAGCAGGGAACTCGGGTCGGGGTGTGTTGACGTGTCCTCCTCCCCAGCTCGGTGGCGGTGGCGCTGGGGGCACTCACCCTCTGGCACAGCATCCTCATCAGCAGAGGGGAGACGCAGCGTGGAGCGCCACATCAACCGCAAGGAGATCCGGCGGCTCAAGGAGCTGGGCAAGGTGACGCCCGGTCCCTGACTATGTGTGTTTGAGTGAACTGCTGGTTTTAGTACGCGTTTTGAGTCCCGTAGGCGTGACTATACAGTGGCCGCTGTTTCTCTGATGCCTACTCGTTGCCGAGGGAGAGTCACTGAGCGTGCATCTCGTCCACTTGGGCGATCGCCTATTTGGCTTTCTCTACCTCTAATCTACCAGCAATCTCTATAGCTGTAACTCTATCTCGCTAGGGCTCTTACTATCTCTATCTTCTGTCTATGCCCCTCTATCATTGTCATGGATAGATATCTATTTCTCCATCATGACGCTGACATCCAGCCAACATCCTTTTTATGATATCTTCGCTGATTTATCGTCTCCTTTTTTGAATGCAGGTCTTCAGAAACCCATACCACCACGGCCCATTAACCAACTGGAAGATCATGTTTAGCGTGGAGAAGCCCAGGTGAGCTTCTCTAAGTCAACTTCCATTTTGGAAAGTGATTTATTTATTTACGTTTTAGTAGTAGCAGTGCCCTGAAAGGCCATTGCTATAAAACCTTGTCCAAAGTTAGTAATAGCAGAGTAGTACGTGTATATAATGTGAAATGGTAGTGCATCGCCGTAGCACTGCTGGGGAAAAGGGTTTGATTGTTAAAGCGTCCACCAAATGACATGTAATATCAATGGCATAACACAGGTCTTCTCGCCTCTTTAGTGACTGGGTGACACGGGTGCTCCTGCCTTCCAGCCACCTCCCCATTGGGGACGGGATCACATGGGACTGCGCGTACACCAGGAAGGACCCCATGGCTATCTGACCCTCCATGGATCAATAGTTTCTGCTTCAGATCTAGCCGTGTCCAGGCTCCAACTGACCCGCCATCATTTTACTGACTTATGGGGGACAGGAGAACTTCCAGATACATTCCTTTGTTTTCTTTTCTCTCCTGACTGTTAAATGTTGTTCAGTTGGCTTCTGTCCAACACCAGCAACAGACTCTCAAGTTGCAGATGAAGAAGGATTCTGATGATCACCTTTGCTTCTGAAGCGGCTTCAGTACATCTTGTTAGGGCTTCTTCATCCTCCTTATCGCCAGTCTGAATAAGATCCAAACGTTGATGGAGCCAAGGTTTAGTTTAGAGGTAGTTTCTCAGAGCAAACCAAGTAGGCATGTTGGGGTGTGCCCGGATGGTTGTTGGTGGAATTTTGACGTTTATGGTTTTGTCAAATTTGTGTCGGTTTTTGCTTAGTTTGATGCCCCACATTTCCTTCTTTTATATCCTGTTCCCGAAACCTTATTTTCTTTAAAAAAGGATCAGGTTTAAATTTTAATTTATTCTTTACATTCACACCTGGAATCAGCACCTTTCAGTGCTTTCCAGTTGGCTTGTCCACCAGCTTTATTCTTTGTTCCATTAACATAAAATTGTACTTTTTTTATTTGGGCTCAGCCCTGCTAAGCAAGCAGTTGTCTTGTTCCATTGGTCGTCTGCCATGAGGGTTCATGACCACCACTGGTTTGGATCTACATGGTGCCAAAAAGACATACGGCAAAACTGTGGCGACGGCTCAGAGAAAGGTCAACTGGAA
Source organism: Melanogrammus aeglefinus (assembly GCA_900291075.1). Taxonomy (NCBI): domain Eukaryota; kingdom Metazoa; phylum Chordata; class Actinopteri; order Gadiformes; family Gadidae; genus Melanogrammus; species Melanogrammus aeglefinus. Next base: position 172,723 of record OLKM01000876.1, read on the forward strand.
GACCTTTCTGAAGGTCAAACGGTGACCCATGCTATGATACTTACCGAGTGATTCTATTTGTTAAAAAAAACAAATGCTAGAGCTTTACAATGCAAGTCAAGGACCATTGTTGTAAAACATGCATTTCAGCGTAGTTTAGAGTTCCTGTTAGATGTGAATATGAGTCTTTGCCTTGTGAAAATGGCCAGCCTTGAAGGGGACTTTGATAAATGGAGTAACTGCATATCAGCATGGCGAGTATTCCCCTTGGTTGCCATAGTGAAAGTGGTTTTATCAAACATTGAGAGCTGTGCTCTCCATTAATTGATTTTTTTTATAAGGAAAACATCACTTTTGAGTGCAATTGATTAAAGTGTATTTAAGCTTTGTAGAATTAAAATGAAAAACATTTTATACCAATTTCAAAAAAAAAAGTTTAATAACATGTTAATGCAACATTTGAAACATTTTAAATATCATCCATACATCCTTGGCGTTATTCAATGTGAGGTACACAGTTAGCTGACCTTATTGAAATGCAATCGCATTGAGCCACCTCACCCCTTCAAACACTGGTGAATCCTACTTCCTGTTTGCATCTGTTCAATGTTAATACTTGGTTTACATATATAACTACAGCTGGCTTGAAAAAAAAAAAAAATACATTAAAGATGTTTTTGTAATCAAATCGATAGACTTAAGTGCTCACGGTTTGGCATTTGTGATATGAATCATTAACGACTTTTAAGACATGTGTACTGAGACCACAGAGGGTCTGGCGGGGTAGAATATGCGTGTTAGATTAAAGAGCCTTGTTTTGTGCCATTGCCTTAAGTGCTCCTTTTAGACGTTCAAGTTATTCATGCTTGGCTGTTATTCGACCTACACATACATGCCCAGTGTGTGCGGTTTCTCTTCAAACCAGAACCTTTAAACTCTGCCATGTGTGGACCTACACCGCATGTTCAAATGTACTATTTCATATTTAATTTACTACTACTTTACATTCTATTTTGTATCCATTCATTGATCAGTCTTAGGTTTTTACCCATGAGCAAAGAGGCATATTTCTGGAGCAGCATGTCATTCAGTTAGTCTTGCTGCTCTGCTCCCATTACATAATGGCACATAACGATTGTAAACCAAGTAATAGCAGCTACTTAGGATGGACTCAATCTATGTCTGCCAAATACATTTCATAATCTTCAGTTAAATCTCCCTCCGATTTTGAGCATCATGACAATGTGAACATTGCCACAATCTTCTCAATTGTGCGTTGATAAACAAAGGCAAATAATAATAGTAAAGAAAGAGTTAAAAACCTACGGAGATAGATTTATAGATTTGAAAACGTTTTTGAGTGAAAATCACTTTTGGGTGTGTTCTTTCCCCCCAAGGCCCTGGTGAATGGAATTCAGTCTTGTTTCTGGGACTCTTATTGTGAAGTTCTCTCGCCACTTCCTTTCACCAAGAAGATCACCTCCCACCTGGGCTTCCCAATAGGAACCTAAGGAGCACATAGATAAAAGCTGTATTCAATACTTCCAATACACCTGATTGAACATCACCCTTAAAGTAGACCTAAAGTGTATTCCTTAGTTGTGACGTTGGCCTCACCATTCTGCTCGAGCCAGCACAGCCGTGCTCCTCACCTGCCTCTTTTTGTCGTCTAGAGGCTTGGCCAGTGCCCGCAGAACTCTGGCCCGCAGCGGGATCACCTGGAACACAACCACACTTAAAAACAGAGCTAAAGGGTATCACCTGGAACACAACCACACTTAAAAACATAGCTAAAGGGTATCACCTGGAACCCAACCACACTTAAAAACAGAGCTAAAGGGTATCACCTGGAACACAACCACACTTAAAAACAGAGCTAAAGGGTATCACCTGGAACCCAACCACACTTAAAAACAGAGCTAAAGGGTATCACCTGGAACACAACCACACTTAAAAACAGAGCTAAAGGGTATCACCTGGAACCCAACCACACTTAAAAACAGAGCTGAAAGTTTTCACCTGGAACACACAACTACACTGAACACAGAGCTAAAAGCATTACCTGGAGCACAACCACATGGTTAAACAGGGCTCACACAGACCTAGGGTCACCACCTGGACTACACACACACACTCACAGGGCTAACAGGGTCAGTATAAATGATTTACCTCGTGCTCCGGGAAGCGCGACATGGCATGGAGACACCGCAATGACGCTATCCTTACAGTCTGGGAGAAAGAAAAACACACAAAACAGATACAGGAAAAAAGCATCGAGGAAGAGATAAACAACTCATTACAATGACATACAATCACTTTTGCAAGAGTGGGGGACACTCGGCATTGATAATTCATAGCTCCTCTTGAACCTAGTGCGCCCTTGTCCTTAGCGCACCACCCACTACTGACCATGGTGGGGCTGCAGGTGAGGGCCAGCAGCCGGCTGACCAGGGCCTCCAGCTGCTGGATGAGGGCGGGTGGAGGCTCCGTGAGGACGGGCTCCAGGCAGGACAGGGTGGACAGCTGGACCCCCTGGTCCGGACACGACAACGCCTCCAGCAGCAGGGAGAGGAGCTGGAAGGATACCGTGATTACGGTTAATATCAGGGGAAACACCGCCCTCTGCAGGAACCAATGGGGAACAACACATATCCTACAAAGGTTGAATTAATTAACCACGTTCAGGGATAACGCAGAAAGAGAGCAGAGCGAGATAGAGATTGTGACCCATGGAGGGTCAGATAGCCATGGGGTCCTTCCTGGTGTACGCGCAGTCCCAGAGTTCCCTAGCCTGGTCTAGGTCCTTTTGTAGATCGATCAGAATCATTAGACTAAGAAACATCCATTCCTTATTTTTCAGTCCTCTGGTTATGATTAAGAACGGGTCAAAGCCATTGGTACTGGCGTCACTAGCCGACTCCCTCCATGGTCACATGACGTTCTACTCACCGCTGGTAACTCGGTGAGCTGAACCTCTTTGGGCAGGCTGCTGACCAGGTGGGACAGGGCTTTCAAGTAGGATGACTTTGTGTCTATTGAAGGAAAAACAGATGGTTACATTACATATCAAATTAGGGCTATATTAGGGCTGAACGATTAATCAAAATCAAACCGACATCGCGATGTAATAGAACGCGACTTGCAAATGTCAAAGGCTGTGATTACAAAGTATCATAAGCTTTTAAATCATCTTAACATATAGGCCTGGCCTAAAGGAAAAAGCAGTTTATATGTGGATTGCTTCCATTGTTGTGTTTGCCATACAAAAAAAAAAAATAATTGCATAATAAATCGCAATCGCAATATTGGTTGAAATAATCACAATCAGATAATTTCCCCAAATCGTTGAGCCCTAATTCAAATGTACCAAACTAAAGCAGTTTGTGCTTCCACTGGTACCTGGCGCGGCGGCGTTGAACCCCTGCAGCAGCTTGGCCGAGTTCTCGGTGAAGAAGCGCTGGCGGTACATGATGCGCACGTCGGCGTGGCAACCGCGGTTCAGGACGTCGGCCGAGTCGCTCATGAGCAGGGAGAAGCCGTCGCCCGCCATCGGCCCCAGCTCCGGGTCCCCCAGCAGGGTGAAGAGCTGGGTCGCACACACACACACACACACACACACACACACACACACACACACACACACACACACACCACACACACACACACACACACACACACACACACACACACACACACACACACACACACACACACACACACACACACTTTAAGACTGCCCACATGTGTGTGTCTCTTTGGGGATATTATTGTTTGGGGGGGGGCAATACACACCAATCAGTTTGTTGTGTTGGGATTTTAAGTTTAGATTGGGGAATGTAAAGATGGACAGAACATGCACATTGTTTGCATGTCACCAGAATGAGATAAGTATTGAATTATTATTTAATTAAGGTTTAATTAAGGTTAGACCGGATTCTAATAATCATAGACGAAATCGGGGATAAATACTACTACTACTACTACTACAACACCGTGTGTACATGTTGTGTCTCACCTTGTCCGTCAGTGCCATAGAGAGAGGGTGGTATCTGAGCAGCAGGCCCTTGGCCAGCTGAAGACAAAGAGAGGACAATTTACTGGATAATCACAGACCCATTTCATTTCTCTGGTCTGATCGGATCAAAGACGATTGAGCCTCTGGAATCGTCCGTCTTTCCTTCCTACTATTGAAGCAACATGTGGTTGTTGGCTGAAGAGGGGAGCTGGTGGACGTCTTACCCAGAGCAGCAGGGTGAAGGCCTGGGTGCGGTGAGGAGAAGCCGGGGAGTCCAACTCACTGGACACTCTCTTGGTGCTGCGCTGGATCAAGGCGTTAAGAGAATCCCCTGAAAAACACAAACAACCGGAAAACTATAAACAACCTATAGTCAAAAGACAAAAAAGATTTGGATACAGTATTCCCCTGGAACTATCCTGCAAAGATATCATCTAAACACAGCATAAACGCATACATAATGAGAGCTGGCTAAACCAGTTGAGAGTTTAACTGTGGAGAGACGGTCAGACGAGTCTCCAACGGGAAAGCCGAATCCCACATTGTATACGGTTGTGTTCCTCCGGCGTCGTGAGCCGGTGTGAGCCCACTGGACTGACCCGCGGGCCTCTTGTTGACCAGGCCGGCGTAGCACTTGGCGGCGGAGGTGTAGGACAGGACGTGGCCACAGGTGATGCTCAGCTCCTCCAGCTGCTCCATCAGTCGCTCCACCTGGGGCACCTCCACCTGGACGATGGGTGAGCGCAATACGGTCGTTAGCTGCAGCCCGAATGGTGGAGGGTTCTGTTGTACCCCGTGGGTCTCTTTTGGATTGAACAAACGTTTTCAATGGCGACCTGGTCAAGATGGAAGCATTAGACGACAGCAACGTGACGGGTGTGCAAAGGACCATGAACACACACACGTTACGTTTATAGTTTTGAACCGGCAATATCTTCCTGTTCTTGGTAGATAGACAACACGAGTTAAACAGTCTTCTCGAGATATGTTGACATGGATACTTGCAAAGGAACTGTGTTTCACTGTTTTGAAACAGTCATTGTTTGCGTCGTCTATGGACGTGAAGCGTTAGGGTGGACTTACGCTGCGAGGGAGGGAACACACGCAGGCCATGAGCAGACACACAGTCTGGGAGCGACTCCAGGACTCTCCCTGCTGTTGGAGCAGCAGAGAAACAGAGCATTGAAGGTCTCCAGTAGGTTAAGATGCTAAGGACAACTGAAGTGAGCGGAAATCCGCGTCAGGGACAACAATGGATTATTGATATACTTGAAGAGAGTCTGAGGAACGATTTTTTTCCTCTGCATTGCTAACTCAATAAAAAATCGCGAGTTTCCCTGTTTGAGAGTATTGAACTAGGAATAAATGTACCGTATCTCCGTCTCAAAAGTTCAACATTAAAACAATACAAAGAAATAAATTGATCAAATCAAATGGTGCTAGGCTGTGTATGAAGGACAACATCCTCCCAACGACCGACTTTTGATAGTGTCACTTTGTAAAAAAAAAGGTGACACATTTTGTTTTCGACAAGTTTCACCGACCAACCTACACAGTGTACACTCATTGAAGACAGCATCAACGCCCTACGTGGACCCAGGCATCGTGCATTGTTCTGACCTTAAGCAGCTGGATGTGGGGAGGGAGGGAGTTGTCAGGCAGGAAGGAGACATCATCTTCCAAGAATAGAGATACCGCCCTGGAAGCCATTTTCCCGGCCAGCCTGATGATAAACAGGAAACCACATCAGCCTTACCAAGCGCTACCACCGTGTGACTTCACCGGGCAACTGACCATGAGGCTGGGGGAGGGCAACGGATAGGAGATGATATCCGTTTTCACTGTGAGGTTAGCGACGACATATATCGATCATATAATTTAATGGCATCTGCGATAATAATGTGACTATGCGTAAGTGTATAGCTTTGTATATAGTATATAAAATAAGACCAAACAATTTTGAACTTTTTACTTTTAGTTGACATCAAATTAATACTTTCAGTGCTTTAGGTACATTTTTCACTGCATTTTGTTTGAAATAATTGTTCTCGTATTTTTCCAAATTGATTTGACCAAAATTGAACCAAATAATTTAGTCAGAAAACTAATAGGTAGAATGTGGGTCGATAAGGTTTACTCTATAGACTCAAATAGGTCTGACGCAAAGCGCCTTACTATCGCCATTTCTTTTAAATGTCTTATTGGGTCGATGTGAGGTTCCAGGAGTGTATGGAGTAGTACTGACTCAGGTTGTAGTTTAGCACAGGCGCTGCTGATGACTCCCACCATGGCAGACAGGACCGCCTCCTCCACCAGGGGACTACGATTCCCAGGAGACCCCTCACCTGTCAAAACATACCCACAATTTAAATCAAATGTGTGTAGAAACAACACCGTCTTAAATCCCACATATCTATTTTTAAAATTGTATTAAGGATCTTATCATTGCTGATGGCTTGTGAAAGGAGGGTTGCTGGTATAAATCCTTTGTAAAAATGCAATGCGCTGAGCAGTTGAGAGATGCAGATGAAAGGTTTGTAATACAGTCAATTCCATATAGCCTCATATTCTGTGATTTCATGGCAAAAATCCCTTTTGCTTGCCTTGAAGCGCTGCCTGTAGAGCCAGAGTCAGCAGTCGCGGGATGATGATGTCATGAAAGAAGCGGCCAGTCTCCTCAGAGTCCAGCGCCTGGTCTGCTATCCTCTGGAGGCTGAAGCACACGGCCACCACCTCGTCCACAGAGAAGCCCCCGCTGCCTGCAGTGACATTAGACAGCACCTTCATTTATTCCCCATTATTCATCCAGGACGGGGAATGTGGGCGTCACAACAGAGATCAATGTTGTAGTTTTATTTTAATCTAAATAATTGTATTCTATAGACAGAATATCATAATGAAGAGTTGGGGTAGACATTATCAACAGTATATTAGACATACTATCATTGAAACTATGCATAGATAAATGCTTAAAACTATTTGACCTCCTATATAGGGCACAAAGTACTTGTTATACACCAGCTGGTTGGGGGGGGGGGGGGGGGGGGGAGAGAGAGAGAGAGAGAGAGAGAGAGAGAGAGAGAGAGAGAGAGAGAGAGAGAGACTTAAGTGCCATTTCATCAGCTTGCCTGTGTGTGCTGAATTGAGGACCTCGCAGGAGGACAGGCGCACTTTCCCTGACAACACTTGGTTGGGTGGAGACAGCCGCCAGGGCGGACACACACCGCTGACGCACTGCATCCTGGGAGCTCTCATTTGATGGTGTGCCGTCGCCTTGGACCATGGGCTCTGAGGCACAACAGAGTGGAAGGTATTTCATGCAAAAAGGTATACTAGTTAACAATACGGTGATCTTGGATCCAGCTGTTGATCAATGTAATCTGGGCACCTCTGCATCTCAGTTCACTGTAAGTCACTATGGATGAAACTCAGCACTCCTACTTTAGTCTGATACAGTGATGACTATGTCCCATGTTCCACCAGGGATGGCGCTGTTCCGGCCATTTGCCTTGCACAACTTGGTGGTTACCATTTGGATGGACCCCTACTATAGGCCAGAACCAAGAGCTTACCAGAGAAGATCTCCTGTTTGAGTGTTGGGACCATTTTGGTGATAAATGCTGTTGGGTGCAGTCTGGACAGAGATTCAGCACATACGATGACGGAGACACTGGATGGACAGACAGATAGAAGCTCGCTCAGGCATGGAAACTATGTGGTTTAAAGCGTCATTTGATATCAAATCTCGGTTCATCTGTAAAAGGAATCAATTGTAGTCTTTGAGGAACTGAAAGCCAAAAATGGATACACACCCAAAAGAAGAATGCTATGACTGTAACCGCAGTTATCTTATTAAAGTATCCTGCCTGTCTATTAATTTAACTGTATGAATCCACATGTTGTAGCTATGAGAAATGCAATGATATTTTGGATATGTTCTGCCTGAATGTGTGAGTGGACTGCCCCTCATCTTACCTGACTTTGCTGTCGTCCTCCTCCAGGATGAGTCTGTTCAGATGATCCACCGCCCGCTCCACGTCACTCTCCAACAGCAGACCTTGGAGCGGTAGAGAGACACATCACATGAAGGGAGAGAACGAGAAGGTCACAAGGTCTTCATGGGAGAAAACACCTTTCAAAGCTGATGTAGTGATGTCACTTCCCAGAGGCCCAATTATGGCAAGATAAATTTAAACGCAAATAATAATGTGTTTGCTTCTCCCTGCTTTGATGTCTAGCAACAGATTTAATAAACGCCAACCATTCCAAGTTTAACATTATATCCACTAGATCATTGTTGAGTGTGTGGGGTTGATGGCTGATTTAGGCAGCCTTGCCTGGCCCAGTCAAACTGATTGGAGGAGTCACTTAGTTAGCGTGTAGCAGTGACCATTGTTACCATCATTGTATTCCCCCAATTTTTGTTCGTACCCTGTTTTCGAAGATGGTAGCATTTGGTGATTCTGTAGATGCAAGCATACAGCGTTTAGTGTGTAACTATACCGTTCTGCTGTCCCAGAGCAGAGAGGACCCGCATGGACGTGACCTGGAGGTCAGAGTTGTTCTCCGCCAGTGCAGAAAACACCACAGCACACAGAGCGTCCCGGTGGGCCAACAGCACATTCTGACCTGTGGTGAGGGTGAGGGTGAGGGTGAGGGGATGGGTGAGGGAGAGGGAGCAACATGACTCCGACTTGAGGTGTGGCGGGGGTAGGGAGGTCCTCATGAGTTCTGGTTGTGAAGGCTAACCCTTTTTCAAAGTATGAGTGTTTTGCCGTTGATCTCGTCTGAGTAGGTTGGAAATATTTGCCTTAGAAAAAGGCGTTGCACTAATGAGAAATACGTCTACAAAAGACGGCCTAGGAAGGTTTGTGACACCTAGTCCGTTCCAACAAGATGTGTATGACCTCGAGCCGGTTTCAGACGAGCGTACTTGTGGACTCACCGTCGTCTTCTGACTGGCTGGTGTTTTTCACCGTGTGGATGAATCCCTGCATCACCTCTAGAATGGTGCGCCTGTGGGCACACTAAATGGATATTGAAGTGAGAAAAAATACTCTATTAAATTAGACAGTTATTTTAAAATAATAATAATAAAAATAATCTATCTATCTATCTATCTATCTATCTATCTATCTATCTATCTATCTATCTATCTATCTATCTATCTATCTATCCACAACCACACACATTTGCCTGACAAACCTGAGTCCTGCTGTTGTACTGCTCCACGAGACCAGGTATGACGACGGCTGCCACTATATGACTTGCCCTGTAGGAGGCGCTACAGGCAGCCTGAAGAAGCTTGGCACTGGGCCACACCAGCTTCAGGTCCGGCTCACAGAGGTGATGCTGGCAGTCTGGAGACACACGGGGAACAGCATACACAAATCATCCATTTGGTTGGGATTAACAGTGGAGGGCAGACCGCAGCGAATTTGATTACAGAGGGACAAAACATTTGTACTGCTATGAGCACAACTCATAGTTGCCCAATCAAAAGGGATCAATTTAAGAGTTTACCAATCATGATTCTCATTTGTCGCGCAAAACTGCAATACCAAAAGGGCTTCACAAGGAAAACAACCACATATAAAATGGGTTTAAAATGAACAGATACAGGAAGGGAGAGAGGTAGAAAGAAGACGCATGACTTGACAGTTGAACATGCTCTTGATGGAGAGAATACCTTTGAGGACCACGTCCAGGAAGGTGTTGAGGGAGTCTTCAGAGTCGGAGCTGAGGATGGCGCGAGAAAGACAGGAGGTCAGAGCCGTGAGGGCGGCCAAGCCAGCACCCTCCACACGCTCACTCGCCGTTTGAAAGACCTGAGCATCCGGGAAAAGACGCATTAGCTCAGCTCTCCTTGATTAAGATCAGCTTCGTTAGCTAGCCTTGATTCGGATATGTCCAGTTATCTTCACATTATTTTAGTTAGATAGCCTTAGTTCTGAATAGTTCAGATGCCTCTTTCAGGATAAAATGAGATAGAAAATAAAAATAAAACAGTTACATGTGTACGACTACATTATAAGAAATACTTCAGATGGTACGATGCAAATATATAGAAGTCAAACAAATCATCAAGAAGTCTTGAATCACCTGTGCTTCTGGGTTGTATTTGACGTTGGTTTGCACAAACCTCTATGCCATTATCAACTACTCTAAAACGTACCTCTCTGCGTATGGAAGTCCAAAGCCCAGAGAGGAATTCTGCAAGGTCCTTGTGTTCGTATGTAGACAAGCACGCGGTCTGGAAGGGAAGAAGAAACCACACTGTCTTACCACGCCATTGTTCCACATTCATTTCCGTCACAATTTAATGACTTTTTTTGTGCCCACAACGTTAAACTACCACTTAAAAATGAAGCTGCAGCCTTGGGATGCTGCTCTACTAATCAACTGGCGTTTCACATTCCATCTTAAGTTCTCAAACCCATAATGCATTGGGGGAGACAACCTATAGATAGACATTTGCTATTTAATGTAGGATTCAAATTCCCTCTACCCGGCAAACGTTTGGGAATAATAAAGTAATGTGAGTGCATATGAGATAGCGATGTGAAATGGAAAATAAGAGGACTTCACTTACCAGGGTCTGAAGCGAATCAATCTTAGCACTCTGAATATCTGAGTCCAGCTTCTCGATGATGAGGGGCAGGAGGAACTACCAGAGGTCAGACACAGACAAGGAGTTGAGTGACTTGTAGGTCCAGAGATGCAACAAAATGAACATTCAATGTTTGAAGTGATACTGAAGGGGAATGTAGGTCTTATCAAAAGGTATTCCCATTTCCAAAAGAAACACTTCTAAATCAGTTCAGCCGTTTGTTAGAGAATTTAATTAGTAAAGCTATTTAGGATCATAACACGGGATGAATCCAATATCAACATTGCGCACGTCTTGCTGAATAACATTTTCATGTCTGCGAGACCAAATCTATGGCAAACTAGCTTTAGAAATAGGTATTTCAATATGGCAGATTAAAAAAATATTTGTATTCTTATGGCGCCTTCTCTTACTTTGAACCGTTTGTGACAACTGAAATTATTTTTTGGGGATTAATAAGGTGTTATCCCATGTTATTTTTATTTAAAACATGAATCTATTGAATAGTGACGGAAATTAAAGAAACAAATCCCAAAGTAGCATAACTAGTATAGTATAGTACTAGAAGTAGAAGGAGTGTTTTTACCTCAGCAAAGCGGGGAGTCCCAGCCAGCACAGCCCTCAGAGAAAGGATCAGCGTTTCCTGAGTGATGCCATGGGGGTCATTAGGCGGCTAGGGGTTAAGGGTCAGCGGCCAGGGGTCAGCGGCCAGGGGTCAGCGGTCAGGGGTCACAGACATGGAAAAGAGAATACTTGTTAGTTTGGTAAAAGAAACAATACGGGTTCCTTGAGATGGAGGGCGGGGGAGGTCGTAAAGATATATCCTGATGAAATAAGGCAAGGGGTCTAGTTGCCAAGATAAGCTCCCCTACTTCAAACTAAATCCTTTTCATTATATCATCATCTACAGAAAGAAACAACATCTTAAGCTACCATCATTTCAAGATATCCATTTTGTATCGGCATTAACTAACATCTGCATTATTATTCAGCATTAAAAACAAAATAATATTATTATGTGTTCTACACCGACTTAAAGCCGAACTTAATAACATTTACGTTTAGCAGACCCTTTTATCCAAAGCGACAACCATTCATACACACATTCACACACCGCCGGCGGAGTCAACCATGCACGCGGCGACGGCACGCATAACCAAACTAATACCAAACGACCAGGCTCCATCAACTACTCGAACCGCATGCCAGTTGCCTGTTAAGATAAACACGGTCATGAGCCACTACGGCTTTTGTCTGGTTTTTGCAGCCGCCCTCACAGCGACCCCGTCGTGGCGGCAGAGACAAAGCAAACGCACGAGCTAACAGACGACACTTCCTGTGCAGATTTATCCCATTAGCCCTCTGAACCAGGACGGTGGAGTATGACGCCGGTCTGTTGGCTCTGTGACGTGGGCCAGCCGTCTGCTCCCAGACTCATATTGACACTCCCCTGTGTTATTGTTCCCCCCCCTGCCGGTCGGGGTCGGGCAAGGCCACAGGAAGTCTGGGATGACATTAGTGTCTGCTACGTTTATTGGGTTTCATCTTGTTCTTTGGTGTGTGTGCGTGTGGCAGCTGAACAAACAGGGACTCACAGGGCTGAAGTCGACAGGGAAATAGCAGGACGTCACCTCAAAGAGCTCCTCTGCGAATTTACCTACCGACGGCAAACATGAAGACAGAGGGGATTAGCGTCTGAATTACTATGATATGACGTCCAACTGTGGAAGGCAAGGGGGTGTGTGTGTGTGCGTGTGCGTGTGTGTGTGTGCTCACCCAAATCGTAGCCTCTATGGATGATGTTGTTGGCGATCTGAAAGGCCAATACAAGATTCCTGGGGTCTCTCTCGCCATCCATTGATTGGACGAAACCAAACACAAAGTCTGCCCCTAAACCTTTCAGTTCTGGTGAATGGAACGAACAGGTGATTAGTTCAAACTGTTTAACAGACATCTCAATGTGACAAGGAGGAGAGAGTTTATACAGTCGGTCTCATCTCACCTGCTTCTCTGGACTCCATGAGGTTTAGGAGCATGTTGTACACAGAGGCTCTCTCTGCCAGCATCAGGGACTAACACACACACACACACACACACACACACACACACACACACACACACACACACACACACACACACACACACACACACACACACACACACACACACACACACACACACACACACTTTAGTACAACTACCTAGTTGAATGATAAGCAACATTTATTTCAGTATTTAGGTAAGTACTTATTATGAAACAACCTTTTCCTTTAACTTCCATGGCCTATCTCTATATATATACTGTATATATAATTTTTAATCTTTTTAAAAGATCGAGGAATAAATATATAGAGAATCAATACAAACAACCTTTTTTTGACACACAAGGAGGATGCAATGAAGAACTTTAACGGATGTGTGAAATGAACAATGCAACAAAAGGACAATGCAGACTTACTTGGACATGAGTATCCTGGAACAGAGAGCGTAGCATGGACACTGCAGAACCAGTGGGCAACAGTGAGCTTTTGGTCTGGGAAAGCACACATAACATGGTTACCACAACTGGCAGTATGGAGGTCCCTCCTGTAGCAACATGCTAATGTAAGGAAGACAAGATATGCGTCAATCTCTTGATTTCAAGAGAAAAGCAACAATCCACTCACCAAAGCCTTCAGCCCTTGTAAGACAAAGGGTATAATAACATAGTGGTCCTTCAGTCTGTTCTCATAGAAAGCAATGAGCACTTCCACTGAAAACGGAAAATGAATACATAGTCAAATTGTTAGAAATAGAAAATAATTGTAAATTACTGGAACTGAACGATTCCCAATGCCTTTAGGTAGCTATTGTTCACTATTTGGCTTGTCAGATAGATAAATAGATAGATAGATAGATAGATAGATAGATAGATAGATAGATAGATAGATAGATAGATAGATAGATAGATAGATAGATAGATAGATAGATAGATAGATATTGAAGAAGCCAGATAATTCTTAATTAATATATTGTTACGTATATTAATAAAGCTTTCTGATTGGTTGGTCAGATGGCCCAGTGAGTGAGTGAGTCCAAGCTCACCAAGACTGAGGTACAACTATTTACTTTCCTTCTTTGTGTAGAAAAGCACAATGTGCATTGAGCCTCTATGATCGTCTACCTTCACTCTCTGAAAGACCTCCATAGCACTGCTGAATGACCAGGGACAGCAGCTGGACCCCTCTGGCTCTTGTGTGAGGAGTGGTGCTTGTTAAAGTTGGGCTGTACATGGAGAAGAAAATCACTCTTTATTTACATAGCGAGTCTCGTGCAATACTGCAATACAAAGTAAACATTCCAAAAAGTATAACCTAGAGTTAAGTTCCAGAGGTAGAGAGGCACACCAGAAAGCACCACACTCTAGGTGATGTGGAGGAACCTTTCGATTATCTTTAAGTATGTCTCCTGGGTTGTATTTAACATTTCCACGTAACCAGGATTTGAGATAAAATTTAATAATGTAATCCTGATGGGTATTAGGCCTAAATGCTTAGGATGAAGCTGTCCATTGTTCAGGGCAGTTGTTCCAAAGTTTTTGTGTAGCCTATTTCGGTTTTAAAGGCTGGACAGGGTGGAGGATGGATGTAATTCAGCCATATCTTACCCAAGTGCTTCCACTAACTGCAGTATTGTAAACTGCTTAGCTTGAACGCCTGTGAAGAAAATAGAAATCACAAACTAAGCGACGTGACATTCGACAAGACAACATATAAGTTAAAGTCATTACTAGTGGGGTCATGGTTCAAGGTTCATTGACAGGACAGGGCGATAGGGACAACAGGTTAACCTGTCAGAAACTAACAGCCCATCTAACTAAAAGCAGGCTTTCAAATATTACAATTTGATTTGACAGTGATGCGTTACAAGTCGATCTTGTAAAGTCATTAATCAAAGTATCGCTAAATTATTCAATTGTCATTTCTGGTAGATTTGATACCATGCGGTGTATCTCCTAAAAACATCCTCTGGATGGTGTAATGGCATGCTAACATAGCTAGCACATGCTGGGTAGAGCAGCGGATGCATCAATGAAGCTGTCATTGTATGCCAACACTGTCAATTAATTCCTGCATGAGGTTGTTTGAGAAATAGAACCGAGCTTTTACCCGTAGCTGTGTCATTGGCCTTGCTGTCTTGCAGTCCAGTAACAAATTCTTCAACCAAAGACACCAGCAAGGCACTGTCCGCAGCCATCGTTCCTTGCTTCCTGATGGGTATTACGCATGCGCAAGAAGTTTTACAAAACCAGCACACTTTCCTATAGTTTTTTTTCTTACGTATATTCACTAAATGGAAACAATTTCCAAAGATAAATGAAAACAAACATTTGATTGCACACTGGCTTTATCTGAATAACAAATGTATATAATATTTTGCGTGGAGCTTTATATCGGAAATAGAAAGCTGCGTCTTCTTTCAAAATCTTGTATTGTAAAGAGCTTCCGCAACCATTAATCCATATAAATATATAATAATTCATCGCTGCAGAGAGCAAAGGAAAACGTGACGTCAAATAATTTGATACCTTCGACTGGAGTGCTCCACTGCGCAGGCGTGAGAACTAAAGTTCAGAGCTGCTAGCTCTTCTCACTAGCCGTAGCCAGCAGTTACCAGAGGAGGAGACGGAAGCAGGGGGATTTAAAAATATACACACACCACGGACACACAACGCACAAAGTCCCTAATGGCTCCTCGGGCCACCTGAACGAGATCAACGCCGTTATCACCGTGTATTTACGAAAGCTGAACCTTTTGGGATGGGATGGTTGTGGAAAAGTTTGTGTTTACTAACGCTAGCCAGTCCGCTAGCTCGGCTAGCTTGCTAGCGTGGAAGGTGTACCAGTTTGTTTAATTTATAGCGGCATGACACTCAAGACTCCTTCCTAGTCTTCAGACCAACTCGCCTATCATTTGAGTCTTAACCAGCCGTTGTGTTGCCAAGAAACAGTTGGAATACTCGTGTTATTTAAAGCTCTGTACGCATGATGCTTCACTTGTCGTGCTATCAAAGTGTTCACTACACGTGACGGGCTGATTTTCTAATATCACAACCCAACCAACATACCATTGCAACGCTTTCACGTAGTCAGCACTCCTTCGTGTTAGTCATCAATCAAAACAATTCTGAAGTTGAACTATTGAAGCGTCCGTCGTTGCCTTGTGTCCCCGATTGACGGTCTCTTTGGGTTTTACAATCACACAGAAGATATGAAATTTTAATGGGACCCAGAATGTCGTCGGCTTCTATGGTGGCCACTCGCTCCTGAGCGATATCTAAAAAAAGCTTGTAGTCGGATAACCATGGGAGGATGTGTCGGTAGAGAGCGAGAAGACACACAGGGCCATGGCTCTTCGAGAAACGGCGGCAGGGCACACAGAAGGCGCGGAGGTAATGTACGATTAAGATAGAAATGTGTATTTTCTATGTGCAGCTAATGTTTGATTTTTTTTGTATGCATGTTGCAAACAACAATAGTGGTTACAACTTTAAACATAATTTGGTCGTAGAAGAATAAAAAAGTATTGTCCAGTCCTCAATGCAGAATTTCGATATACCCTGAAACAGTTGCATTATTTCTCAATGCAGTACCATTTATCATCCAGTCTTGGTCTATTTGTTGAAATCATGTGGTGTTATTTTTGAGGAAGCTCTGGTCAGTCAGTCTGGTAAAGGAGGATGGTGTCAACAGCAGCATGGAAGTCAGACATTGAACTGCTCCTCGCATTTCATCGTTTCCCTAACGTACTCAATCTATTTGAGTGTACTGCTGACCTTATTGTTTCTTGTATACCTTTTCATTGTAAGATACAAGTGTCTCTGACCTGGCCATTGTCAAGTGTCCTGTTAACCTCCACCACCCAGGTTCTGCATTTACAATAATATGGAACAGCAGCACCTCAGTGGCCCATCCATGACGTGATATTGTGCTTTTATATCGGAGGCTTTAACGATTCTTCTGCTATTGATTATTTCCCTATTGGGACTTCAATGCAAGTCTGTTTGCTACCTACCCTCCTTCCCGATAATGTTTGTATGAAGATAAACATTGGCTACCTGCCACATTCTTCTCTTCTTACACTTGGCTTTGGTTGTGGCCAATGGTATTTGGCCAGCCACTGTAGCACTTACACCAAGTGACGCTGTATTTACAAGGAGAAGGATTGGAACTGCACAGACCTCCACGCCCAACATTTGGCAGAGATTCGGTGTTGTCTCGTACTCTCGTTGTGCGGTGGCCCCAAGACGCACACGCCAATGTTGAATATAAAGTCCTCGTTAAGATGACTGAATTCATGACACGTTATGTTTAACGTTGTGTGAGAAAGTGTGGCCCTGAAAAGTTGGATGTAATTAAGTTCGCTCTGTGAGAAATGATTAGAAAGCAACTGTCTCCAGATGCTGATATGTCTGCTGGGTTTGGCGTGTACCGTTTTTAGAACGGCCTTTCCTTCATCTAAACTGTCTGTGTATGGGTTTTCTTGAGTTTGGAGAGGAAATCGTGGAAATGCTTTAGGACAAAAATGCACCGATGTATCGGACGAGCATCGGTAACGGACGATATTCGCGTTGTTAACTGCCATCGGCCTATCGGAAAATAAGACGACATCCATCGATGGCAGTGGCCGATGTTTACATGTTTAATGCTTCATTCTCTGGAAATGTCACTGGAACACTAAACTAATAAACCTATTAATTCCAAATTCCTCCTTGCAGAATTTTCTTGTGTTTAAACTTTTTTTTGGCATATTTACCTAAACTAGTGTCTCCTTCAGATCTAATGTAGACTAATAATGGTTTACCAAAGCAAATGGGCAGTGGATGGCCTGACATTTTTATCAAGATTAGGATTTTGAAATATAAAAAAAAGTGAGATGCAAATAAAAGGCCATGGCAAGAAAAAAATAATTAGAAGAAAATCCTTATCAAACCATACAAAGTCCCACTCCCTTTACATAACTCTGGTTACAAAAGTGCACAACCGGGATGCCTTTCCGTCAGGTTCTTTTCAACTGCTCGCCAAAATTCCCTGGCATCGTGATAGTGTTGTAGCTTGTATCATCTCATCCTGATGGCTATCAGCAGGGACACCTTGCCAGGCTTCCAAACTAGCAACAAGTCAAAACGTGTCACGTCTCACAGCGAGGTCCTCCGCGTGAACAACAAGGTATTCTACTGGGGCTCTGGTGGGCTCCAGATGGCATGTTGTTGATGTGTGCTTTGGTTCTTGAGAGCTCTAAAGAGATGGCTGTTCATTATACTTGTCTGTAAATTACCACACATCTGACTGTTGGTTTGGTATGATGAAGAATAGCTATTATTTTGATGATGTACAGTCTATGGAAATTATGAGGGATGACCTAGACATAATGTCTTCCGCTGCCGGTGTGGAAATTCTTTGGTATTTTATTTGATGTTATTGCGTAACCCTTAAATGGTTTCTTTCCTTGGATCTCTGAACAGCCCCCGGTGTTGAAAGACTATGAGAAGATGTTTGCTCGCTATGCCTTCTTCAGATGGTGTGCATGGAGGTTATTGGTAATCAATCAAAGTGCCCTTAAAGGATTTTTAAGCCTAATTTGTGGATTGTTTGCCAGGTTATCCTGGTGATTGCTCTGTGGAATAACTGATAACTCATAGCTGTTGGTCACCTCGGTGGCTCCTCTGTCAAAATAAAAATGTTTGGCTCTAGCTGACAATGTGGCAGCGACCTTTAAACTATCCCCAGGGTTCACACTGCTTCTCATGAAACCTCCCACAGTTCTCGCTGATGCTTTATCCTTGTTTGTTCTCCTGGGAATTGAGTCCAGTATGGTGGGTTTCATGGTGACATCACTCTGCAAAGGGCATGTTTCGCTGCCACTGGTTGTTTTCAACCACCATGACTGGTTCATGTCGATTTTAAATTATGTTGACGGGAGATTGTCAGCATATTCTGCCATTGAAAAGAGTTGGTCAATATAAGCATCCGGCCAGCCATCAATCTCTTTATCCATCCATCCATGCGTGCATCAATCCACCATCCATTCAGCCATACATCCCCTTGTTAATAGAGACCATCTGTCTTTCTAAATGCAATTGTGAGTTTTAAAGATTTATTGTGCGTTTGTCTGCTCCAAAGAGGCTAGTGCTTGACTCTCAAGTTCTTTCCTCCAGAATTAAACAGAAACAAAAGCCTAGAATCCGTAGTGCCTGGCTGGACCAAACATGTACGTTCTGGGCTCCACTGAATTCCCTCTGACGCACAGCAACCTACTGAAGATGACATCGCTGATGTATGAAATAGACCAGAAATGAACACTGGACCAAGCAGAATGTGGATAACGCCCTGGATTTATTTGTATTGCGGGGACGAGAATACGCCATGAAGGAACATAAATACACAGAGGGCCAGAGAGACGCCACCTTTTGTGCCACAACTCACTCTCTAAGACAAAACACTATGTAGGGCCTGGAGTCAAGCATGTTTTTTGGCCACTCCTGAGACTGAACTTGGTTGGGTTTGTGATCCTTGTGCGTAGTTTATGAGACGTTTCATAAGCCGGGCTTTGCGGTAACCTTGAATCATGCAGCAGTGGCAAATCATTTCGGAAGAGGCCCCTGGTGATAAACGCCCTGCTATTCCCTCATGCGCCCGTTAAACACTTTGGCGTACGTGTCGATAACGTCATTTCCGGGCATTGTTGATTTGGGTCATCCCGTCTTCTCTGGTTGCTGTTTCGGTTGACCGTTGTGTGTTGTTTTGCTTCTCATTAAGACGGACTGGAAAGGTTCCGTGCGGGGAGTGGCTCATTCCTTCATCCTCACTTTCTGTGCTGTTCCGTTTGGATTGTAGATCTACTACGGCACTTTGTTTTTCTCAAAGATTGCTCAAATAGAGACTACGTAATTAAGGGTTTCATGTGGAGTTAACTGAATTTGATTGATTTTTAATTGAGAAAGGCAGCAGCCATTTTCCTGTTCAAATGGATGAAGTAAATGCCCTCTGCCCCTGGCCAAAAGGGCTGTTTCATGTCTAATAAGTACATTGGAGCCACCATAAAGAACAACTACCACCTGGCTGTCTTTAGCTTATTGGCAACATTCCAACTGATTCTTGGATCCCTTTCTCCAATTAAACTAATGTCTGTGTTATTGTCATGTTATTTGTTGTTCCTTTGCTCTGGGATATCCAGGTGGTATCTTTTTTTTGTGTGTTCTGCCTCTCAGACCCAGTTTTGGGTAGCAAGTAAATCAGTTACATTCACATCAAACACAGCTTATTTATAGTATGTCGTAAAATTGCACAACCTCCATTACACCCTCCTGTGTTTGTTGGGGCTTTACTTTATGTAACATATGCTCCATTTTAAAAAATATGTGAATATGTGCTCCATTGTGTTGCCACTCGAACACATTTACTTGGTGACTCATTGTTACAAAGGATGAGGAATGTGTTGATCATTTTGCATATCCATTCTAATTGGCTTTCCCTTGCCAAGTGTAATGTTCATGACATCAGAGGCTTTGTTTTGCACTGAGCGCGCACTTCGATTCCCCCTCAGGACTATGGAACATAGTACCTTACACCCGTTGAACATAGTACTTTACACCCCAAGAGGACTAACCCCTAACCTACTACTTAATGACCCGAGTGCATCATTAATCACTGAAGTTAAAAAGTGCTTGACTAAATCACTGCTACTGAGCTGGTACTCTGTATTTATTATGTTTCCCCTCGAGGGACTGTAAAGCTCTGTCATTTTTTTTATGGCGTCCTCCTTCCTGGTTGTCATTGCCATTTGTATCCCATGTTACTGGACTGTTTCCTGGAGTCGGGGACCATTAGAGCGCCGGTGTAACTGCAGCCTACTGATAGTAGGGACGCTCCTAGGATGACAGGGCTGTTCTCACACACAGCCCCCCCCCCCCCCCGCTGATGCTAATCCTACACCACCTCACCCTGGTCTCGACTCCTCCTTGTACTTCACAGCTATAAATAATTTGTTTCACGGAAAGGAGACCCCTTTTGGATTGCCGCTCCATGTCCTCTTCACTCTCAGCTGGGTCATTTTTCCCATGCTTGGTGAGCATATCACCGGTGTATGCACATAAGATGTTGCCACAACAGTATTCGGAATGTAATTACTGCATGTGTGGGCATATTGCCTGTGTGTGTGTGCCGTGGTTCTCCCTCGTACGCTGTTGTCTCCCACAGAAAGGGGAAGAGAGGCTGTGTGTTGCTGTGACTCATCTGCCCGATCCGGTGCAGATGAGTACCATCCATTTTAAAAAGAGCAGCACTTGACCTACTCTTAGCGGGCCGTGCGTAGCACGCTCCTGGGAGAGGGCTGACCCTGTGCTTGTCCAAGTGTGTGCCTTTTTATTCCATTAACCTTTTCATTCCCCCATGTAATTGAGTGGTGTTCAGCAGTTGACTGTTGTGGTTATTGGGTGACTTAAGATATTGGATTATAGGTTGATCCCTTCTGTAAACTACAGGTTCAACACACCAAGATATATTATTTTACATTGACACATTAAATGGCCTCTGTGGACACACAGTGGGTCCCTCTGTCACCTGCCCACAGGTGACCGAGTTCTTTGCACCAAAGATCTGATTACACATCACGGTGTTTCCTTCTACGTCTTCCGGTTCATTCCATCCGGCAGTGAAAACGGATAACAGAAACATGTGAGGCCACATCACGGTCACATTATAACGATCACCAGATGATCAGAATTGTTGACAAGGAAACCATTTTGTCCAGACGATGACCATAAATGCTGGTGCCGTTATGGTCGCAAGACGCCCGTCTTTTATTATTTATTAAAATCAATGTCCCATGGCTCTCTTCCAGGTCGCAACGAGCCCCTGAAGAAGGACCGGCCAAAGTGGAAGAGCGACTACCCCATGACGGAGGGCCAGCTGCGCAGCAAGCGGGACGAGTTCTGGGACACGGCACCTGCCTTCGACGGCCGCAAGGAGATCTGGGACGCGCTGAAGGCCGCCGCCGTGGCCCTGGAGTGCAGCGACCACGAGCTGGCCCAGGCCATCGTCGACGGAGCCAGTATCACCCTGCCCCACGGTGAGGGGGGGGCACACACCTTACACACACATGTTCTCACACACTCGCACGCTCAAACTCACTGATGTACATTCACAACCTCGCTCTATCTCAGTCTCACTCTCTCAACCTCACTTTCATAGTCCCTGACGCACTCAAATGATCCCAATTTCACTCAATGTCAAACTCACTCTCACTCTGTCAAACTCACTCAGACTGTCAAACTCACTCTGACTGTCAAACTCACTCTCACTCTGTCAAACTCACTCTGCCAAACTCACTCACTGTCCAACTCACTCTCAATTTCCAACTCACTCTCACTGCCAAACTCACTCTCACTGTCAAACTCACTCACTCTGCCAAACTCACTGTCACTGCCAAACTCACTCTCTCTGTCAAACTCACTCACTCTGTCAAACTCACTCTCACTGCTAAACTCACTCTCACTGCCAAACTCACTCTCACTGCCAAACTCACTCTCTGTCAAACTCACTCACTCTGCCAAACTCACTCACTCTGCCAAACTCACTCACTCTGCCAAACTCACTCACTCTGCCAAACTCACTCTCACTGTCAAACTCACTCTCACTGTCAAACTCACTCTCACCGTCACTCTCACTGTCAAATTCAATCTCACTGTCAAATTCAATCTCACTCTGCCAAACTCACTCTCACTGTCAAACTCACTCTCACTCTGTCAATCTCAATCTGTCAAACTCACTCTCTCTGTCAAACTCACTCTCACTGTCAAAATCACTCTCACTCTGTCAAACTCACTCTCACTGTCAAACTCACTCTCACTCTGTCAATCTCACTCTGTCAAACTCACTCTCACTCTGTCAAACTCTGTCAAACTCACTCTCACTGTCAAAATCACTCTCACTCTGTCAAACTCACTCTCACTGTCAAACTCACTCTCACTCTTGTCAAACTCACTCACACAATCTCAGTCATGCTCATGCTCTCCAGTTGACTCAGACACTATGTTGACGACGTACAGTTGCACACTTTTCAAGACTCGACCACAATCTGAACCACCAAACTCACTCACACACAGTGGCTTGTGCACTCTCAAACTCGTACATTCACACTGTGGGTCCAGTCAGGCAGTCGCGCCACCAGTCTCGTACTCACGGTACAGTTACCTCCTATAACGTTACACTACCTCGCAATATCTGGCTGGATGCTAACTGCATCCAGCCAGATGGGGTTGAATCCCTAATATGAAACCCTGCTCGTATGGCTTTATTTTCTTCTTCAAACACAGGTTTCATACTCGTATGTGAATTAACACTTCCATAGTCTCACGCCGTTCATATATTCTTATTCAGGCTTCACTCTGAGAGTGAGTCGTTCAAACACGTCAGACTGCAGCACACGCTTCCTGTGTATGCGAAGCCAGGAGGAAAATGGCTGAGATTCTAGCACTGCCCTCCCATCAGTGTCTGGTACTGCAGTGATCGCGTCACCTGGGGGGTCGGGACGGGATGTACGGCTGGCTGCAGCGGTGGAGACACCCGCTGGGTGACAGGGCGGCTGTCTCACCACGTCCGCCCCTATTCAGGTCACCTTCCTCGGGTCTTCTCCCCCTGCACCAAATAGCCCGCAGCCAAACTAGGTCAAGGCGGCCTTTTTGTTGCGTACAGTAGGGACACGGCAGGAACATACTGATGATGGTTCTGGTGTGGGATATCGATATGCTAAAAGCAGGGTATTGTGTCAATGTAGAATACTCTTTTATTATAATAACCTAATTTCTTTATCATAATTTAGCTATTTTTATGAAATGAGGTTTCTCAGATTTCTCTGTCTGTATTGTGATCCTCTTGGTGAAGCAGTTTGAATTGTTAATTGTTAACAGCTTGTGCTTTGCCATGTATAGATATAGATTATAGAGCTCTCTTGTGCTCTTTACTCTGCCCCCCAGTGTTATCAACTGCACACTGCAGCTGTGTAAATTGGGTCTAAGCACTTGGTTGAAAACACCCTGCCATAGAAGGATTCATAAGATGCACATCAGCTACACTGATGGTGACCTAAATTAGCATTCTGAGAGCACCTCCTACATTTTATTGTTCATTTTCAACCTTTACTGCCAAATGCTGCTTACGTATGTTTTTGTTATGCTTTTGATTCTAACTACTGGATGAACCTTGCAGTGTCATAAGACACTCGGCGTACAGAATGACCACGTTAATGCTGCACTTCTGTTAATAAAAATGACCTTTAACTTTATAAAAGTCAGCTGGAATATTACCCTGGGACGGGAATAAGCTCATGCAGAACACTGATATCAGGACAAGCCTCCGGGCTGCTCCACACTATTATTTTATTGTTTTTAAACCCTGGTGTCCTCGCCGCTCCGCCGCCTTCCCCCCCCCCCCCCCCCCCCAGGCACGTTGACGGAGTGCTATGACGAGCTGGGCAACCGCTACCAACTGCCTGTCTATTGCCTCGCCCCCCCGGTCAACCTCATCTCGGAGCGCAGCGACGAGGACCCCAGCGACAGCCCCGAGCCCCCCGTAGCCCCCAAGAAAGAGTTCCAGCTCAAGGTACCGCTCCACTGGGTTTATCTGACCATGTGCGTTCTCCTGATATCATTTAATTGTTAATTTTTTTTTGCCCAATGTTTTTCCTCCGCTGCAGTTGACTACGTTCCTCATGCGTAGTTATTAAATCACCTAGCATCTCATTTATTCAGCTCATCTTTTGGTCTGCGCATGTCGATAACAGCCCTTGTGAAATCACAATTCAACTGAGAAGTTCTAATTATGAATTTGCTAAATGTTCTGGCGATGTCAGGCCACAGTCACACAAAACTGGAAGTGGAAATTGAGACGATTCTGATGAACCCGGAATCTGGATTCACTACAAGACGCTTGGCATCAATATGTCCCCCAAAAGATGGTTTCTTTCTAAAAAAATGTAACCCCCGCTACGTCCAGGTACGGATGTCCACGGGGAAGGACCTCCGCCTCAGCGCCAGCATGGCGGACACCATCGGCCAGCTGAAGAAGCAGCTCCACGCCCAGGAGGACATCGACGCCGCACACCAGCGCTGGTTCTTCTCCGGCAAGCTGCTCACGGACAAGACGCGGCTGCAGGACACCAAGATCCAGAAAGACTTTGTCATCCAGGTCATCGTCAACCCCTTGGCGTCCCTGGCTCACCCTCCCTCCCCCGCCTCTGCCCCCGCCCCCATCCAAGCCCCCGCACCCTCTGTGACGACCACCACCGCCATCACGTCTACCATTTCAATCACCTCCTCCGCCCTGGCCAACACCACCCCCGCCACCGACTCCAACTGAGCAGGGTCGTGGGGGGGGGGGGGGGAGAGGACCCCCCGGTCGGCCGCAGAGGAACCTCTCGTCGCTGGGGTGGGGGAAGCGCTCTAACAGGGAACCCCTTTTTGTAAGTTTGAGAACGCAACAGAGGAGGAGAACTCTAAAGGCAGGGGAACCATATGGCGCGAGAAGAAACACTGATGTGCTGCTTTCCTTTGGTTGTTGTCGATGTTGTTCCTGTCCCCCTTTCGGGGTTTCGCTGATAAAGAGTTTTACCACTGCTGGTGTACATCTCTCCTGCTCTCCATTTCTCTCTCCGTTTACCTGGAGTTTGGTTCAGTGCTGCTTTGAACAGCTCACCCACTCGCCTCCACGTCGCGTCTCTTCCCCAGGGAACCCCCCCCCCCCCCCCTCTCGTCACGGCGGAGCTCGGAGCTCCTGCAGGGCTGCACTCCCCCCATTTAGACATGGTCCCTCTCTCTCCCTCTCCCTGTGAGGTGCAGGGACTCTGCCCTCTGCACTCTTCTTGACTGATGCGCTGATGCATAGTGCCAATTGAAAACACGAGTCGCCCGGTCGCTGATTGTAAAGCACATTTCTGCTCTGGACTGTCGGCAACTCCTTCTCCCTGAAGCCTACTGCAAAGCCTTTCTTATCAAACACAGCGGGGTTCGGCTGGGGGGGGGGGGGGCGGTAGAGCAAGAGCTGCTTACCACTTGGTGACTTAACGGTCGATATTAACATTTTCTCTCCCTTTCCTTTTTTTTTTTATTGAAATATTCTAAGACAAGCTTTTTTGCACACTTGGAAGATTATTACTATGTGCTAGATTGTGTGCCTTTAATGAATCAAGATGAAATACGCAAAGGGTTTAGTGTCCTGGGAAAAGCGTTTTTTTTTTGTTGCTGGTGTTATCCTTTATCTTCTTTTGTTTCTTTTTACTGTTCGCTTTCGAATCAGGACCTCTCAGTTGGATCCAAACCGCTGCCTTTCTTGGATAATACTCTAACGACGATGTTGAAGCCTACACACAATGTAGGCGTTTTGTCTTGTCTATTGGCGCCAAGAGGGGTAACCAGTCCACACTCAGTTTTGTCAGTGTGATTTCTACATGGTCCACATTGTTTCAAGTTAATACAACCCCATGCTGTACAGCAAATGCATTACAAAATCATGGTCGTTAATGCTGATTGCTGAGGAACTAGGGACAAAAATATATCTATAAATGTAATGTTTTTATGTATATTGAATTGGTTAATTCATAATAATTCCTGCCGTAAAAAACGGCGGCCGTCAAAAATGGGGAAATACCGGGCATACTATGATAAAACAAAACATGGCGTGTGTGAATGGCATCAGTTCTCATCGCGAGAGGCTAAATAGTAAGGTTATCTGCTGGCTCTTGTTTTGAACCCTTTCCAAATGCTTCATGTGTTTTTGGCTGTGGCTGGTCTAATATTTTATTACTCTACTAGCCATTCTCAAGAATCTTCTTGCACTGGTGGTGAAGGTCTTATTAGTAGTGGTGGTGGAGTTTTCCCAGTGTCTCAGACATTCAAATCATTTTCCCAGACGGCTATGACTTGGTTATGAGCCTGGGAAATGTAATGGAACCTGCAGACAGTGATGTAGGATAGGTGGACCCGACAATGTTAATGTACGAGTTGACTGATTTATCAGCCGCAGCCAAAACATACGTAAGTATGAGGAAGGGCCACATGTATCCATCGGTTCAATCTTTTATATCGCCGTTTTTTGCAATCCCATCTTCAACATCGCTGCCCCAGAGAACCTGAGACCATGTTCTTCAGTTACTTAGGTGGGGGGGGGTGGTCAGCTCAAACTTTCACTCCAGACCTTAAGCGTAACGCAATCATTGGCTATCCAGAAGGTCCTCTGGGAAATGTCTTCAGGTTTCTCCTTAAGTTTGTTTTCTACTCGAATGCGAGTGCATTTCACCTCTCTGCTCCACTTTATTGGTGTGCAATATAATGATCGTTGACCTCGTAGACGTGGGTCACATGAGTGTTCTGTGGGTTCAGTAAATTGCAGTGGTCAGCGGTGGGGTGTAACGGTGTGTGTACAAACCTTTAATGATGGCACACACTACAGCTTAAGTTATGACACCTCCTCGTCTTGACCCACTGTTGGGGTATTGGTTAAAGAACAGGTTTACACACACACACACACACACACACACTGGATCCTCAAGCTGTTATCTATGAAAACTGGTTTCATGACCTTCCCATGCAAGGAAAGGTTTGGAAATGGTTCTGACCAGAATCTAGTTTTTGACTGGCCTTGGGAAGAGATCATGTACGAATAAATGAATCCAAGCACAGATCCAGACCTTGTTTGCCGTCACTTGGCTCATTTCAGTGATGTATGAAATGGTTGAAGGGCCATTTTGACCAAGTCCGACTCCCTGACAGAGACTTGTTGAAATGGTTGTGTATGCGGTTGACCCAGCGAGCTGTAATTGTGACTTCTTATTTTCTTCTGACCCCTTTTTTTTTGTTTATGACTTTGCTTATGTACTCGTATGTCTGTGTTTATGTGCGTGTATGCGACCACATCTACGTAGTGGTTTGGTTTAGAGACGGGCTGTTTTTGATATTTTATGGGTTGTTTTGTAGTGTACTGTATTGGAGTGTTATTTTTTTTGATTTCTATTTGGGGGGGGGGGGGGGGGTTGTACACTGAACACTAGCTCGGGCATAATCAGTATACTCATCATTACATACATGCAGACACCTGGCTCGGACACACGTTTTCATGTCACACAGTTGATTCATATTAAGTAATCTGGATGCTGAACTTGTACGGAAGCCATTAAAGGATGTGGATGTTTTGAGGGCCTATCAGTAGCCACTAGTGCATCAATCCTCTCTATACACTAAAGGCTTTTGCAGTTTAAATCAAACGTTCCCCATGGCTGGATAAAGTGACGCCGCAGTCCTACTTGAGAAAATAAACAAATATATAAAAAAACTTGACTCATG
Source organism: Melanogrammus aeglefinus (assembly GCA_900291075.1). NCBI lineage: Eukaryota > Metazoa > Chordata > Actinopteri > Gadiformes > Gadidae > Melanogrammus > Melanogrammus aeglefinus. The sequence continues at coordinate 200,701 of OLKM01000876.1, forward strand.
AAATATTATTTTATAAAATGTTCACCATGATATTGATGTAGACAGATAATATTGTCAAATCCAAGGGGAGACTGAAATGACTATATCCTGACGGTTAAATGCATACCTAAAACAATTTGGAGCTGGTGTGTATTTCTATGCTGATAGATTTCCTAGTTCGACTGTTTATAAACTAATAAAATCGAAATATTGTAAAAAAAATAACATTCTGCCACTGATTATTTCTCTTTGCAAGGGACACTTTTGTGATTTATATTTCACCTCAGTGATAAAAGGGAAGATGTAGTTAGCATCTTTCATTTGGGTGTAGAATCTTTGGGATGAATCTTTGGCCGAAAACATCTAACTTAATAGCCCTAACCCTAGCGATTTATAACTATCGGCCTGCCTTAACATTTCCATGGCTTACCAGATATGCCTCCCTTATAAAAGGGAAGGGTACGTCGTTGGGTGTCTGATTTATTAACTGCTGCTGGAATGTATAGCCAATTCCAACAATATGTTAAAATGTTCAAATAAAATAAAGTTGTCCCATTGAGCCAGTTTATGGTTAGATTTGTTGGTGCCTGATGTTTATTCAAAGTAGGCCGTAAAATTCCTCAAAGATCAAATATCAAACCTTCCACATGTAGTTTGGCCTTGATATCTGGATTTAAGCACCGCATTATGGAAGCCAGATAGTCAAACATACATCAAAAGGAAAAGGACAAAATGAAAGAAATAAGGCCACTAGTGACCCGAATTACTCAGTTTAAAAAACAGTTAAAAAAGTCTTTCAAAACTGATATTTATTAATGTTTAAAAAAACCCGATTAATTAAGAAAATGGCAATGGTCAGGATGAGTTTTGATGGTTTAATAAATCAGTTAAATTGACTCTTCACCAGCAGATGGCGCTCTACCTATATGAATAGAAGCCTCGCACTTCTGATGGGTTTCAGATGACAGAACAAAGCACTGATTCATCGGCAAAGTTTAAACGATGACAAATTATGCTGTTTATTGTTTAGATGATATATGACAATTTACAAATGCTTCTGTTTAACAGAAGCTACAACTAGGTATTACTTTATTTGGGCCACGAAGTTTCAAGCAATAACTGGGAAATCCCCATTTCCAGCAGTTTGGTAAGAAAATAAATAAACATTTTAAAAGAACATCAATATTTGTTCAACAATGTATATAGGGTTTACATTGATTATGCAGAATGCAACGCTGTTAGTTTTTCTTTTGTTTCTTATAAGTAAAGTTACCGTAACTGTGGTGTAAGAGCGGCCAGGAAAAAGCCCCTAGTGACGGAGGGATTTCACAAGAAGGGCGCCGTTGTTGTTCGCAACATTCGCGCTCCGCGCCTGGAGGTCAGCCCGGTGCCAAGCAGCTTTTATTCCGCCTCTCTAAGCAGGCGCCACGGCAGCCCTGCCTCAGTTAGGGGCTATGTGCTTCGGGAGGATCATTTGAGTTAGAAAAATCCCCCCCAACTTTAAGTTCGTTACGGTTTTGAACCACGTTCCGTGACTGTGTCTTTGCATGTGTTGGTGATTAGGGAAAATGTGGAAAAACACATTCAAATCGTCAATGTAAATCATACGCTTAGTTATGCAATAAGCATGTAATGCCATCAGTGATTTGTGAATTGTACGACAACAGCTTTCTGCCATGGTTGTAGATCAATGGTAGCGTCCATATAAACACCTGTTGCCTGGAAACGGTACTCCATGAGAAGCGGCTAATGTCTGCCCTCTGGAGCTACGGAAAAGGATAGTCACTCACCAATAACACTGATGAACTGAAAATGTATGATTTGCACGAAGCTATGTCCCATGAGGGAAATCATTGAGTCCCTGTGTGTGTGTGTGTGTGTGTGTGTGTGTGTGTGTGTGTGTGTGTGTGTGTGTGTGTGTGTGTGTGTGTGTGTGTGTGTGTGTGCGCGCGCTGCGCGCGCGCGCGTGCGTGCGCGCGTGTGTGTGTGCGTGCGTGTGTGTGTGCGTGTGTGTGTGTGCGTGTGTGTGTGTGTGCGTGTGTGTGTGAGCTTGCATGCATGTTCTCATGAGTAGACCTATATTGTCAAGCATTTGGAGCATTTGGCTTGTTATGGTAGGTTTAGGTTCTAATCCGTGGTCTCTCGGCCTATCAGCAGACTGGAAAAGCTTTGCCGAGACCCTCATCCCTCATTTATCCTTTCACCCTCACCTCACCTGACGACCAAGGCCATACCATAATACTCTCTCAATACACAACCCCCCCCCCCCCCCCCCCCACCCTGTGTGTGTGTGTGTGTGTGTGTGTGTGTGTGTGTGTGTGTGTGTGTGTGTGTGTGTGTGTGTGTGTGTGTGTGTGTGTGTGTGTGTGTGTGTGTGTGTCACCGAATACCTTTTACCGCAAACACAACGACTCTGAACCTGGTGACCCTATGGTCCTATTGGCCACGTTTAGGAGCCAATAAAGTTTTCTGATTCTGATTCTGAGCCAGGGGACTCGAGACAGAGGCTAACATTGAGTCTTTATGATACTTATGATAGTTAGCATGAGCAAGCGGTTAGCCTCAAGGAGACTCATTGGCACGATGAGAATATTATGTCTATATTATGATCATGTTTCTGATCATTTCAATTCTTTTAAAATTATTTCCAAATAGTTGAGTATACGATATTTAGATTCAGCTATTCTGATATTGTTAATAAAAAAAATAATGTATAGATAATCAAAATAAAGGATTTATAAATTCATTCATCTTCGTGCAGGCAGTTGCATGGTCACAGATGACATGTTACAATTATATAATTAAACCACTGTATATTGCATCATGCACATGCAGAGGTTCCAGAGAAACGCTCTTGTGAAATTCCCACAGCGGTTATTAATGAGTGCAAATAAGTAAACAGGCTGTCCTAGATGGGGTTCATCAGGTTTCATTCAGCAGATTCCTTCCTTGAAAGGGACTGACATGGAGTTCAGAAACACAGTAAACAGGCGCCATGCTCAGGTAAGCTGCGTCATGCTCAGGTAAGCTGCGTCATGCTCAGGTAAGCTGCGTCATGCTCAGGTAAGCTGCGTCATGCTCAGGTAAGCTGCGTCATGCTCAGGTAAGCTGCGTCATGCTCAGGTAAGCTGCGTCATGCAGGATCAAACCCAGTATCTTATGGTTGGGAGTCGAGCAGGCTAGTATAACGGACGCCACACTCCTGCCCAGCCTGCGCTCGAACCACAGACAACTTAAAGGCAAATGATGTAACAGCTTAGCCAAATGACTTCAGCCATTCAACTTGGTGCTGTAGCAATGACCAATGCTGCACTCCACCTTGGTGGTCTTTACTGTTCTCCTTACGGACACAGAGAGGTGATGTTTGAACCGGTTTATTGCATAGTCGGAGGGTAATGATTTAGAGCAGGAGGTGTAACATGCTGCCATGTAGGAGCTCTCCCTGAGTATGTGTGTGCAAATGGCTGGTTTCACCTGTGCGCATTAATTGCTCAATGTAAAACAGGTGTGCAGCTTCACCCAGCCCCAGAGTCCAATCATTCAGACTCTGGCCAGCTGGTTCCACCACACATTACACGGCTGCATGCGAATACTCATACTTGACTGCTATATAGTAGGCATTTTGTAGTACGTCACAGATATAGCGCGTCCGAATGCTCAGTACGCATTGTGTAGTAGGCAAAAAGTTTCAGAATGTGTACTACCGCCACAGTATACAACGGCAGGTCACTACGCTATCTCACAATTCTGCTGGAGTCTGGTAACCGAAGAAGAAGAAGAAGAACACCGCGGTGAAAATAAAAGAAAAGTCCAGATGGATGACCCGGCACCACCAGCAGCGGCTCCAGCTAAGGTAAATTATCGCAGGTGACTTTAACATTGCTGGCATCTGATGTGCAGGGCACAGAGGGGAAATATGTAATCTACAAACATCCGGTGGTGTTCGGAAGCATTCGGAGGCGTTCTACGCATAGCTGTAGAACATACTACATTAATGGTCAAGAAGCAGACACTGAACAGAAATGGCATATACTTAGGGCCAGTCCCAATACACCCCCTAGCCCTACTTTTTAACCCTATCCCTAAATTGCGCGCGTTCCCGCGAGGGTAGTGGTGTCCCAATTGCTCTTTGCATGTAGGGGTAGTGGACATAACGAGGGGGAGGGGGTATGAATCTAGCCCTTCAGAGCGAGGGATTTCAGATGCTGACTCGCCGAGGGAGGGCCAGAGAAAATTTCCCAGAATGCTTTGCGTCACCATTTGCATACCATAGCAAACAACAATGGCGGCCCCCGGACGTAACGTAACGTAACGTAACTACGTAGTCGCTTACGTGCCCGAACGTAAACGATGCAGTGACGTAGCAAGTGGTGTCCCAATCCCTAGGGAAGATTACAAGCCCTACCCCTTGAAGCTTCATTTCGAGGGTGAAGTGGTAGTGGATGAATTCTAGTGGTAGTGGATGAGGGCTAGTGGTTGTGAGTAGGGTGAACATTGGGATTGGGCCTTAGTATTTGGATGCACCCAAAGTGTTCCTAAGGAGTGAGGTTGGTTTACCATAGAGGACCCATGTTACCCTGTAGCCACAACACTAGCCTGCCCACACGCATCTCTAACTAACTCCATGAAGGAGACACTTTTAATCAAGGCGACTTCACAAGGCGATTTCACTAGGCGACATCTCGGCCTCGCACAAGTGAGACTGGTTTCATTAACAATCAAAGCAGAGACATTGACATCACTGCCATGTCCTTGTGCAACCTCTATGGAGAGGTCTGGTTCTCCCAGTGGACAAACAGTCTGCCCTGTGGAGGGCTTACTCCCTGTGCTGGCTGGTTGACAGGCTTCTGCCTTCCAAAACCCTGTACACAAGCTTAGTGTCTGAGCCTTTTATAGGCCATTAACCTACCCCATACCCCTCTACCCTTCGCCCCAGACTACCCCTGCCAAGTGTGCCACACATACACACGCACACCAAGGCTTATGTATATCCTGTATTACAGAACTGCCGGTGTCATGGACTGTTCCAGACCAGAGACAAAACAACCATCTCCTGATGTCGAATCCCAGCTTCACCAGCCAATAGGAATGCTCCTTGCCGACTCCCTCTCTTATCATCCGATTGGTCCTTTTGTTTCAAGCAAACATGCTGCAGGTCAGTTGTCGGATGAGATTGAATACAACAGACACAATACAATACAGTGTACAAAACAGTACAACACAATATGAGGAAATGCAATACAATGAAATACAATGCAACATATCACAACACAATAAAGTCCAAGGGTTGTTGTTGTATCTGCTATAATGTTATGTATTGACTATACAAATAAAATTTAATTATCAAATAATTTCCCTCTCTGCAGAAGGGGGGGATCAGTTAGGCTGTTGATCAAACACTAATATTAGTTGATCTTGAGGCACAGTTGTTTTTGCCTTATTGTGTATATAAATTTGTCTCTCGAATCAAAAAGTAAATACAAGTGAAAAGCAGACTAAGCTGTTCACACTCCAAGACAAAGTAGACATTGGTCGGGGTAATGTTATTCAAACGGGGAAGTCATAAAATTGCGGTCATTTTTAGTGAACTTGACAGGTGATGGTTTGGGCATGGATTCCCTACTCGGTGTGGTTGATGTCATTCACTGTCCTCAGGCTGTGTACAAGCCAGACAGGCCGACGTATCGTAAACAATCTGTTGATTAGCAGCACCTTGTTTCAGGAATATGTTAAGGATATGTTCAAGCTGAAGCCAAAACTCTAGTCTGAGGATAAAGAAAATGGAAGGTGCAAGTATTATTCGGCAGGGTTTGTGTTGTACCCTTTGAGAAATGCAGGCCGCCCCTGAGGACATGCAAGGTTTACATGCATGATATTCATTGTGAACACTCTTGGATACCTACACTATATAACGTGAACATCGTTTGACAGTAAGACTACGTGAGAGATTGAAAGGTGGATGCATTTTTTTGCTGCCATGCACCAGGTTCATCCCATGTTAGGTCCAAAAGGGTTCACAGCATTAGTGGTGTCTAAACTGAGAGTATTCTAATCTTGGTTTCTGAAACCGAAAATTCTGTCTTCCCCGGTGTTTTGATTTAAAATAGCCCGGTTGACGTGGTAATCCAGCCTCTTGAAACCGGGCCGAGGTGGTTGAGCAACACGCGCACTGCATTCACCGCACACACACTGCACACCAAAATACTTTCAGACAGATGCACACAGAACTAGACAAAGAGACACAACATGCATGTGCATACACAAAGAGCACACATTGGTTAAACATACGTACACACATCAAAAGTGTACACAAAGATATACACACACTTAAAGAACAAATGCAAAATACATGCCCATAGACACACAAGACACATAAATGTACACACACAAACACACACATGCTTATAAACAGCAGCTTGATTACAGAGAGCAGCTGAGATAGAGCTCGTCCAAACCACAGGACATGCAGGAATAGTGGAAACATAGATCTTGGTCACAACGTTTTGCTCTATAAAATGTTACGTAAATCCTATATGTTTTTAACAGTAAATGAAGAGATAATTACTACTCACTGCTGAAAGCCTATCTTTGTTCTCTTATCCAAAATGGTGGCCCTATCATAATGTTTTGCTCATATGCTGTGGTATCATTGTTTGATTCAAAGATTGGGCAAAATAATCTACTGGTTCGCGTTTGAGACTGCTAGCTGAAAGATTCTGGGTTCGAACCCCAATGTCTGCAGCCCCTCTGTGTTGTTGAGGATAATGCAATAAAAACACACTGTGTTAATCATCTTGAATGGTTGACATTGAAGCACACCGGTCATGATCAACGGTAATTTAGCAGGAACTTTTATCCAAAGCAACTTACAGGGAATTGTGTCATTGAGGCACAGGTATGGGTGAGGCATTTGCGCTAGGATTCCTACAGGTAGACTGAGGACATAGAGACATTAAACTCAGTACCCTTTTGGCTGGGAGGCTAATACCCAAGCTACCACATTATCCTGCTACTAACCTACAATAATGTGACCACCAAAGGCATCCAAACCTATGACATGCTGAGTGGGAACGGGGGAACTGGGGGACGGGGGGGGATCAACTATGTGCACAATGCATGCACTCATGGCAGTGTGCAAGGCACCCCTCACATAAAGGGCCATATTCAAATGGCCAATAAAGCAGCCTACTGTACAGGTTGTAAGTTGAATGTGGCCAATTCAGGCCGAGTTGACCTAGAGTGTGTTTGTACACTGTGTGTGTGTTGTATAATTCAGGTTGAGTTGTGTGTGTGTGTGTGTGTGTGTGTGTGTGTGTGTGTGTGTGTGTGTGTGTGTGTGTGTGTGTGTGTGTGTGTGTGTGTGTGTGTGTGTGTGTGTGTGTGTGTGTGTGTGTGTGTGTGTGGAAATTACACGTTATGTAGTTATTCCAGAGTTTGTTTGTGTTGGTTTTGGGATGCCACACCTGATTCTATTTCTCTTGTCTGCGATTACTTTGTCAAGCCTTCCCCCAAAACTACACAAATAGCATCCCCTCTGTCCCCTATCTACCTATTTGCATCTATTTTTATTACTAACCATCTCTCTGTCTCCTTCTCTTTGTCTGTCTCTCTCACTGTCTCTCACACTCTCACACTCTCTTTCTTTTTGTCTCGCTCAAAACAAGCTCCGTGTGTGTGTGTGTGTGTGTGTGTGTGTGTGTGTGTGTGTGTGTGTGTGTGTGTGTGTGTGTGTGTGTGTGTGTGTGTGTGTGTGTGTGTGTGTGTGTGTGTGTGTGTGTGTGTGTGTGTGTGTGTGTGTGTGTGTCCAGGTTTGACTTTATCCTCCTACTCCGTCTGGGTCAGACTGATACTCTGTTAAGTTTAATTCCTCCACCAATCATCCGGCTTTCGGAAAGTTCTAAAGGAAGGGTAATAAATGTAAGGCTTAAGATGGGTCGTGGTGGGTGGGTGGGGGTGGATGGGTGTGTTCTGCCACACAAGTTGTCCCTGGGGCGCCCGAATGGGGCTTTGGGGGGGAGAGAGAGAGAGAGCATGAGAGAGAGAGAGAGAGAGAGAGAGAGAGAGAGAGAGAGAGGGCATGAGAGAGAGGGCATGAGAGAGAGAGAGAGAGAGAGAGAGAGGGCATGAGAGAGAGGGCATGAGAGAGAGAGAGAGAGAGAGAGAGAGAGAGAGAGAGAGAGAGAGAGAGAGAGAGAGAGAGAGAGAGAGAGAGAGAGAGAGAGAGAGAGAGAGAGAGAGAGAGAGAGAGAGAGAGAGAGAGAGAGAGAGAGAGGGGGGGAGAGGAGAGAGAGAGAGAGAGAGAGAGGGGTGGGAGGGCAACAGGAAGAGCAGGGGGATTAGAAGCGCAGCCTCTCGATGCCACGTTTGCATCACAGAACTGTAATTCCATTCAGGGCGGTGGTGGGGAGCCAGGCTGGCAGCCATGGGTCTACTCAGCCCCTCCATCAGCCCCCGTCCTCCCTGCTCCATCAGCAGCTACATGTCCCAGCGACCCCCCCCCCCCCCCCAGGCCCCAGCCCAGGGGCAGGAGTAGGGCCTCCTGTATCTCTTGACGTCAAAGAATTCATGACGTTTCAGCTGCTGCTGCTTTGGAACTACCAGTCAGGGGGGCTCAGGCAAACAATGTGGCCACGCACGCACACACACTAACACATATATATACATGCACACACGCGCGCACGCACACACACACACGTATATATCAATAACACACACACACACACACACACACACACACACACACACACACAACACAACGTATATATCAATAACACACACACACACACTACACTCTGACAACACACACACAACACACACACAACACACACCGTATATATCATTCACACACACACACGTATATATCAAACACACACACGCACACGCACGCGTGCACGCACACACACACGCACGCGCGCGCGCGCCCGCCCACACACACACCTACACACACACACACACGTATATATCAATAACATGCACAATACTCACTCACTCACTAGTACACAAGCATACAGCAACATGCACAAATAAATAAACAAATATGCATATGCACTGCCAGTGTTTTTCATCCAT